>JAODUH010010060.1:0-18898 GCA_027564835.1 Typhlichthys subterraneus
ATGCTGCACATCCACTAAAAGAGAAAAAACTCAACTAAAAAGTTGAAAAACAAAAAAAGCTAGGGATGAAGTGGTTACGTGGTCATCCCTAGCTTATTTTGTTTTGGCTTTCTCATCGCTGCATTCTGACATGTCCTCTCTGATTAAGGACTCCCTCGAAGAAGAAGAGTCCCAAAAAGGAGGGAGATATAGATATCGTGGAGCTGTTGAGAGGTCACGACCCCAAAGACTTTGAGAGGATCCTTCGTGAGAATGAGATCTATGACTACCGTGCTATTCTGCAGGCCATCGAGTTCCTGAAGAGAGAGAAAGAGATGGAGACGGGCAAAGTGGTGAGAGAACTCTATCTGTGCAATATGCATTAGGCATTCACTAGCCTTATTAGCTAAATGTCATGTTCCTCTATATACAAACCGGTAAAGAAGGTAGATCAAATTAGGGCTGGCAAAACTGGTGTTACAGAAATATATATACATTTGTTCTAAAGCCATTTCGGAATACTATCCAGAAAACAAACCTACCAGTTGACAATCATACCATATTCGTACGCCATCTGTCTCGCTGCAGGAGGTGGAGCGTGGCGGTAAAGTTGGGGAGGAAGACATGGCCAAGTTGATTCAGCAGTTGGAGGGACGTGCTGGCAGCGAGGTACCTAAACTGAGCGAAGACTAGAGTGTAAAATACACACAAAAAGAACCCTTCACCTTCAGTCTACACACACTCTATGTATATTTAATCCATAATGTTTAAGAGATAGCATGTACATTGATATTATCTGAGGATAATTAACTTTGGCCTCCAAGCATCCTGGCACGTGAGCTGAAAGGAAGCACCTTTAGCCAAATAAGCAGCACTGTATTACACCATATACTCTCAAATGCAGACTACAACAACCCTTCCAACTTGGGACTGTTTGATTTTCCAGCCTGTGTCTGTGCTGAAGGACATCACAGACCAGACGGCTGCTGAGAGACAGACAGCCACGTTTGAATGTCAGGTGAAGATCAACTACCCAGAGATCACGCTGACCTGGTACAAGGGCACCCAGAAGCTGGACAACAGTGACAAGTATGAAATCAGTGTAGTTGGTGATAAGCATTACCTGAAAATCAAGAACTGCCAATCTAAAGACATGGGCAACTACCGTGTGGTGTGTGGCCCTCACATCTCCAACGCCAAGCTGACGGTTTCAGGTAAGGCCCAGTGGACTACATGTTAAGGGGCATTGTGTTTTTCTTTTGTTATCTGGCCCTTGACTTATTTTGTAACCAGGAGCCACAGACCAGTTGAACCTACTGGGTTCTGTCTCTAGGATCTCACCTACTGACCTCTTAAAACCTGATGGTTTCTGTGTGATGTGTGTCTCTGTTGTTTTCTCTTCTTGCTTCCAGGTTAGCCTTTGAAGACAAAACAAAAATGTGGAAAAAAAAACTTAATTACATTTAGATTATAACGTTTATCACAATTCTCTCAAACAAGGGATAATACACGTTTTAGCTGACCAAATTAAGTTTACCAAGTGTATGAAAGACATAGTACAAAGACACTAAGACCTAATATATTTTCAGAACTGAGAATTTTATGATTATTTGCCATCTAACAGTTTAGGGCGAAAGCTTGTTGAGGAACATCAGTTTAAATAACAGCCAACATTAGAACACGTGTATGTGACATGGTCTCTCAGACCTGGTGGATTGTTTGAGCGCTCCAGTAGAATTACATTGAATAAAACAATTTCTGTCACTGCTTCCTCAGGCGATGTTTCTGTGATGGAAACTAAACGCACAGCTGAGCTTTACCTTTCAGACAAAGGTCTGTACGTGTTTTACTAATTTAGTACTTAATACTAATTGGCATTTGCAATTGATAACAATTTACATAACTTTATTTTACAGAAATTGAGTTAGGACAGGTTCCTTATGGTGAGTAATTTAATAGGGATGCTATCACAAACTTTTAAAATATAAAAACGCAATTTACATACAGTATATTTATAGACCTGAAAGTTTTTAAAGCTTTATCTATGAACCTATAGATGTGCAAGACGCATCAATTCATGTAGCAGAAACAGCGTCGACAGTTGCTTACAGAGGTGAGACCATCTTAGAGGACACATAACCTAAAATTATCTTCTGATATTGGGTAGGAAGTTGCAGTTTCACTCATAAATGTCTTACCCTTCCATCAAAAGATTCCTCAGAAACATATCACTACGAGGAGAGAACCCAAGTAAAAGGTATACAGTCATTATTTATGACAAAATCTTAACCATACTAATGTCTGGTATCACTTGGCACTTTTTTGTGATAAGATGTGGTTCAAATAATTTTATTAATCTAAAATCAACCATTCCTCCTAACTCATCATCATCATCATCATTAATAATATATCCATTAATGGATACTCACTATAACTGTCATTCTAAGTCATTGCGTGAACATTTGTATATTTCTAAGTAACATAAGTTAATCATCAATAAATCGAATATACTGTATTAATCTATTACACATGCAAGATCTTTGTTCAAAGACATCTGTTTAAACGAGAACTTCTATCCTTAATGTGCTAGCATTTGAACGCTGGACAGTTGAAGAAGAAACAGTATCCCTTCAGTACTCATCTGTCTCAGGTAGAGACATCTGGTTGTAGATGTTTCTCCATGGACACATTACCAGCCATCACGTTGTCTCATAAAGTCTTAAACTGTGTTGTCTGACAATTGTTTGTCTTTCTATCTGTTTTCCTGTCTTCTATGTCTCCAGGAACATTTTCTCAATTGTGGTTATTTAAAACAATTGGCGTCCATTTCTTTCATTCCATCCATGGTTTCATTTTGTGTTATAGCGATAGTTGTTAACACGGTAATCACCAGTGTTCATGTTAGCTCTCATGTTAGCTAAGCCTCCTTTCATCCCTCACCAGAAGACAGAAAACCTGTTGAAGAACATGTTGAAAGGAAGGATGTTGGCAAGAAACAGCAATCACCCCAAGGTACATAGCTATCAGCTGCTTGCTTACCAAGCTTATGGCTGTAATGTAACAAGTAATAAGCTAGCATATTAGCCATGAAGCTTGGTTGAAATGAAATGCTTCAGCTTTTGTGCTCTGTAAACCAGTAGGCATTCATAAGCTTTGGTATGTCCTAATTCTTAATATCTTTATGTGGCTTGATTAGTCATAATTTCAGATCACCTGTCTTTTTATGTTGAATGTTTTTAAATGAATGTCAACCTCTTAAACATTTGTCCTTCTTATACATATCCACTTATTGCTCTTCCACTCATATTAACCTGGCTGCAGCTTTAAGTAGACAGTAGTACATTGATATTGAAAGTGGTTTTATAATAATGAAATATATTTAACATCCCAGAAGCTTACATGAAACCTGAGGAGGAAACGTCTGCCACTGAGCCTCAGCCTCCTACTCCAGAACAAGGTATTCAACTCTCATACCATGCATGTGCAACGTCTTTGCTCTTCTGCTGTACTGTCATGCTGTATGTCCACTTTCTCTTTGAAGTGAAATTCTTCAAATTCTTATTTTTTGTCTAAGAAGCAATGCTTCGATATGTCATTGTCACTGTTGAGTATACAGTGTCACAAGCCTAAATAGGTGATAATGTGTTTTAAGTACCTGAGGTGAAGAAACCGAAGCCTCAGGTGTCTCCAGCGCTGCCCTCTGTACAGGAGCCACGCCCAGCACCAACAGGTAACACTGTAAATGTTGGTCACACCTTGTACATGCCTTGTGTGTGTTGTGTGAGTTTATTTAAATTGGCACTTGATTCTCCCACACGATACTGCAGCTCTGAGGAAGTGTATTCTCCTTCATCTTTCATTATCTTGATGTATGTACATATTTAATGTTGTCCTAAGTGTTTTTGTCTCAGATGGTTTGTTGTATCGCTGTTGTCTTTAAATCACTTGCAATCATTGGGTCCTTAACTGTCTGTTATATATGTTTGTGTCCTTATTCTGTCTTATAGCCATAGCAACTCTTTAAGGCCCATGTTCTCTTGTGTTGACTGACACTCATGTCTCTGTTACCTTGAAGAACCCACAAGGTACACTGAACCTCAGCCAGAGATAGCGACCAGTCCAGTCAAGGTCACGCCTGAACCTCTTTACAGCACACCTACACCTGAACCTAAATTGGTTCATGAGCCTCAGATCTCACCTCCGAAACCAGTGTCAAAACCTAGGCCTGAGGCTGAGCCAGATATGCCCTCTCCCAAGAAGACGTCAGAAGCTTCTCAGCCCAGAGGTAATGTAGAAAACTATTTTGGTACTTTTCTCTTGGTAAGGCACTGCATTGCTGTGTCATTCTTCATATTGTCTGTACCCTTTTGTTTATTAATTTAAATGTTGTCTGTTGAGTCTTGAAGCTTAGCAAATAAATACAATTAAATTAAAAAACATCTTTTAAGTTCCTGACGAGTACAGACCTCAACCTGCTGTGAAACCTGAAGCACCTCCTTCACAAGTGGTTCCAACACAAGGTAGATGAGCCCATTCTTCAGGAAACTAACAATACAAATATTTTTTTATTTGTATTGAACATATATCCCATATTTTTTAAGTGCCAGCTGCACCCAAGCGAGAGGAACCTCAGGGTATTCCTTCAACACCAGAACCTATTCGAACAAAAGGTACTGATGGACTTTCTTTTTGTTTGTCTATCTGACGTCTTTCTCTGTTTTGTGTTTTTATGTGGCTTGTCATGTCTCAGTCATGTACTGCATGTTATGGGCCCTGGATAGTGTCGCCCATGAACTAAGTCTTAGTGTTCAATGTTTAAATATACATTTGATGTTGTCTTAAGTGCCAACTGTACCCTGGCCAGAAGAATCAGTTTTTCAACCAGATGTACCCAAGAGTCCTCCACCCAAGTTAGAAGCTATACGCACCAAAGGTACTACTAAGATGTTGTGGATAATCCATATCATCATGCATTGCTGTTTATTTACTTAATTTCCATCTTGTATGCAAAGGGATATATTTAATATCAGAATATCCCATCCTTATGCTTTTTGGAAGATTATATGAGACCTCTTTAAGATGTTTATGTGATAACCTCTTGTGAGTGTGCTAAGCACTCGAAAGAGTATGGTTTGCAGATATGGATATCTTTTATTAGACATTATAAGCCAATTCAGTTAATACATTATTGTTATTTTAAGTGGTCCCAGAACCTTCGAAGCCTACCCCTGCCATTGAATCTCCAGGGGAACAGGTAGCATATGCTAAACCTGAGCCAGAAATGCCAAGAAAGGTCATTGAGCTGCCAAAGTTTGATGCAGCCAAGTCGATCCCTGAAGTCCAGAAATATTCTCCGGAGAAAACTAAGCCGATCCCTGAAGTCCAGAAATATGCTCCAGAGAAAACTAAGCCGATCCCTGAAGTCCAGAAGTATGCTCCAGAGCCAACTAAGCCACTGCCAGTGGCCTCTAAAGAGCCAAGATATGCTCCATCCAAACCAGTTGTTGACAGGCATGTTCCTGAGCTTTTGGCCCCACAGGAAGATATACCTGAAGATGTTCCTAGAGCAACAAAGCCCACCCTGGAATCACCGAAATATGTTACAAAGGCAGTTGTTGAAGCACCAACACAGTTTGCTCAGATTCAGAAGTCCACACCTCAAGCAGAAGGTAGATACAGTATATCTGGAAATACTCTTAACACATGGAATGAGTGCTATCTTAACAAATTACTCACCATGATCTTTGCAGTTACCCTTTCTTCTTTCTTAATAACATTCTGTTATCTTTAGAAATGTCTTGAAAAGCTTGTCCTTATGTTTGTGCTGTCATGTATGTTGATTATCTGTCATGCATGCAATGTATCAAAACAGTACAACAGAGGGGATTGCCACAGGAACAAACAGCAATAACTAAACCAAAGCCGGACCATATTATCCCATCTGAAGGTATGCCAAGGCACATAATGAGTTAATTTTCTTTTACTGTAATAGTTGTGAGTTGTGCCTTATTTGAAATATGTTTTTACTCCTCTTTATGTCTCTTGTCTTGCATGGTCTTGCCTTCCTCTTTGCCACCACCCCATGGTGCAACTCTTGAATCTTATTCATATCTTAAGTTACCCCAGTTTCCATGAGAACTGAGCTTAAGGAAAGAACAGTGGTGACTGAAGACAGAAAGGATTTGTCTCTGAAGATTGTTCCCAGTGACCGTATCTCTATGGCAGAAGTTGTATATGAGCAAGAAGTCAGGACATATGAAAGGAAACGGGTGATAAAGGAAGAGGTTTCTACATGGGCAATTAAAGATCACAAGGTTGAAGGTTCTACAGATCAATTAGCAGAACACGTTGAACTATTAGGTCACACTGAACCAAGATACACTGAAGTTGAATCAATAGAACCCACACACATAGAATATGAGGTTGAACTATTAGAGGACATTGAAGCAACAAAGCGTAGTATTTCAGATGCTAATGACAAATTCTATGAGCAAGAGGAAGAACCTCTGAGACTAGTTGAAGAAGCTCAGTGTTCTAAGTCACCCTCTCCAAAGATAGCTGATTTTCCCGTAGCACAAACTGTAAGTCAACCCAAAAAAGAGCTAATAATGATGAAACCTAAACAGGACATTAAACCTCCACTACCTAGAGAGGACACATTATTTGAGCAAGTTGTTTCACATGAGACTAAATCAGAGATGTCATGCCATGATAAAGAGGTTGTTAAACAGACAATGGGAGCTGTTTATACAAAAAAAGACATTACTACTCCAAAGAAATCATTTACAGTTAGGGAAGATTCTGTTACAGTAAAGGAGCTTTCTGCAGAAAAATCACTATCTAAAAGTCTTGAAGTAGCCGTTCCATCAGCAAAGAAAGCAGGACCAGTAGCCACTAGAGAGACCACTGCTATGAAGAAACATGTATCTCCAGCTCCCGAACACTCTGTTACTTTAGAATTAACTGCCCCTAAAGAAGTAACCCCACCTGCTCCAAATGAGCAGAAACCTTCTCCTAATGGGAAAGTCGCTACAACTAAGATAACTCCTTCTCCCAAACAAGCTACATCACAGAACAAGGTTCTGAGCACACAGAAAGAAACTACTCCATCAAAGAAGATAGTTTCTACACCATCCAAAGATTCTGTCCTTACTTCTGAAGTAGAACAACCTAAAGTGCAGAAGACCATGGTACCTAAACCTCCACCACCAAGAGAAGGACACACGGAAGCAAAGGGAGAATCACAAACATACAAACAAGAAGTCCCTCAGAAAGGTATTGTGGTGCTCATTCATATGATCGTTTAAGATCAGCCCCTCTTACAACCTTCTTCACCATGATTTTCTTTTTGTGTGCAGATTGTTTTAACACATGTCCTGTGTGTGTGTGTGTGTGTGTGTATTCTTTTATGTGTTTTTATGTACGTCTCTTTGTGTTGTTGATTGATTGTTGTTGACAGATGATGTTCCTCTGCAAGGTATAAATAACATCTTGTCCTGGGTATTTTCTCCATTCCGTCCTGTAAACCCCACCTGGTTCTTAATAACTCACATCCTCTCTTAACCATCTGCTGTTGTCACTGTGTTTGTTTTAATGATCTCATGATTTCATCATGGCTGAGACTGTCCTCTTCTTCGTCATGACCATGGCATCTTGTATTCTTAAGTGTCTCCAGAAGAGAAGTTATCTCCACCCACACCAAAGCCTGCACCCCCCCATACTCCTGCAGCAACAGTTCCTCCTCCAGCAGGTAGATGTGATGAGCAAATCCCAGCCAGATTTGTGATCTTTTTTAGTTTGGTTTGACATTTAAAGTCTTAAATGTGTTATGTGATTCTCACGATTCTTCTATTTTTAAATCTTTACCTGTTGTTTGTTTAATGCCATCTCTTTGCTGTGGTGTCTTGGTTGTGACGTGGCATCTTATATTCCTAAGTGACCCCAGCAGAGGAGCAGAAACCATCTCCACCAACATCAAAACCTACACATCCTCCTGCAGCTATAGTTCCTCCTGCAGCAGGTAGTTTCTGTTGTTAGTCAGGCATGATGTTTTACCCACATTTGTATGCTTGTCAGTTTATGTACTTAATCTTAATGAGGGTAAAATCTTGAAATTTGAGCAATATTCATGTCCTTTATTTATGCCCAAGTGTGTCTTTAACATAACAGCCCAGTCAGCCAGTTACTTTTTGACCAGTCTCTAATTAAGTTGGTGTCATTTTAGATAAAGTTTCACCTGTGGAGAAGAAAATTTCTCCAGCAGCTCCCATGGTTGAACCTTCACTCTCTCCACCTGAAGGTAACATCCCATCTGTTGCTGTCCTTTCTTGTTGCTTTCTTCCAATTGTCTGTTGCTCACCTTGAGCATTTCTTTCATGGCTTCTTTTCTAAAATCACAACTCTGGTTTTAGAAATTCTTTGAACTTTTCTATCATGCAAATTATTTCAGCAGCAGTGTTAATTTAACAGTGTATCTTAAATCTTAAAGTCAACTTACATTTTGGATTATTGTTGCATTTGCTTTTGGACTACTGCTACTTCTTTCAGTAACAGTTATTGTGAGTTGAAAAATAAATGAAAACTATAGAATACATAGCATGAAACACTTCCTTATCTAACCCAAATCAATATCTTGCTTTAATACTTTGTAATAATAGGTACTGTCCATTCCCCTAACATGGTTTGTTCAGTATGTTAATACTAATACTGGTTTCATTCAAATTCTTACAGACAAAGAACCAGTTTCAGCACCTGGACCAACTAAAGGTATATTGAAAAATTGCTTTATAAAATTACAACATATATTTGTTTATATGTATGGCTTTTGTGTTTCATGTACAGGTATGCACTGCTGTGCTTAAATATAAATTGTATATGTCCAGTCTTATGAAATGATATATATATAACTTCATTTATTTACATAGTATTTTACATATATTGCCAGCAACTATCTTTATATATAAAAATGTCTGGGATAACTGTATAAATGTATACTGTATAACAATCTTCATTACTTAAACTACAGTTCCACCCAGTAAACCAAAGGGTAAGATTCCTGTTCAGGATGCAAAAATTCCCGAATCACCAAAATTAAAGAAAATTGGTAAAATCCCCAAAGAAAAGGAGCCAGAACCTGAAATCATCAAACTAAAGAAGGTTCCAGTGAAACCTGAAGAGCCTAAGAAGGAAGTCGTAACTCACATTGCAGAGGTGACAAGGCATTGTGATGCAGAACACACAGTTTCCAAGCTTCACGACAGAGATGATCGGGAACTGATCACACTTGGAAGAACTGAAAGAGTATTTACTGCTGAAGAAGAAGCGTCTGAACTGGGCTTTGTGAAGGAAGCTGAAACAGTAGAAGCAGAAGATGAGAAGACAAGATGGACAAGAACCCCTAAAGCACAAAGAGGTACAGAGTCTGAGCCCGACACCAATAAGAAGAAAATCAAAAGGCTACCAAAGGGAGAGGAGGAGCAAGAAACAGTTAAACTGAAACCATTTAAAAAACCTATGAAACCAGAGGCAGACAAGCCACCAGAAGATATGAACGACAAGGAGGTGAAGAAAGATGCTGAACTAAAGCCATTCAAGAGAAGCGAGACAGCACTGACGGATCAGCCTGCTGCTTCCACAAGACAAGCAAAATACGAACCTACTCCTCCTCCTAAGACCCCTGAAATGAAAAAAGACCAAGATCAAGAGGAGATTAGGCCAAAGAAGCATGTTGGTAAAGCTCCTAAAGATCAGGATACTCTAGAAGCTGACACATTGCAATACAAAGGGAAAGCCATTTCTACACCAGATAAAGAAACTGAGCAGATTGCACTGAAGTCTTTTACCAGTGTTCCAAAAGGTGAGGAAAAGCCAGAAGTATCACCATTAGAGAAGCATGTTGAAACTAAAACGACCAGCCGAACTCAAAAGGATGACAACTTTAGAGGGCCCAAGGAAAAACAGCCAATGGCTGTGGACAAGATGGTAACTCCTGAGAAAGAGCCTGCTACTGTTAAAAAGCCCAGCCCTCCAGGAAAGGTAGCACCAGCCAAGAAAGACATTCTGTCACAGAAAGCAGCAGAAGATAAGGATAAAGAACTATTGCAAAGAAACGAGGAGACTGTGAAGAAGGGACTCAAGACCCCTTCACCTACAGTAGGTAAAGAAAAGGCAAAAGAGGAAAACGTTTTTAAGCCTATTGAGCAGCTCAAAAAGGTAGAGCTGAAGAAGACCCCTTCTCCCAAGGTTGAGAAACCAACGCCTAAAGAACTTGAGGCAGATCCCATGAAGACAAAACAAAGTGCCGAAGTCAAAAAGATTCCAAAACCTGTTTCTCCCAAAGACTCCATTGAAGCTGTTGCACTCAAGAAGGTTCCTAAGAAACCTTCACCAGAGGAGGAAAAGGCAGCTAAAGAAAAGGTTCTTAAGAAGCATTCACCAAAGGAGGAGGAGGACGCTAAAGCAAAGGTTCCCATGGGGAAGGAGGTCTCCCCAGGAGCTGTACAGATAAGGAAGCTGGCCACTCAGCCAGAGGAGGAGGTGTTTGAAGAGGAGTATGAGGGCCAAGTAGAGGAAGGAGCAGAGGAAGAGGAGGCATGGGGCTGGGAGCTGGTTCCTTCAGAGGACTGGGAAGGAGAAGGTCAGGACGGGACTGTGGAGACTCCAGGAATGCCTGGTGGAAAACGAGGTGAGCCAAAGGCTGCTGAATTCTCAAACTGATGACCCTGGAGCCCTGTCATCATCCCTAAGACAACTCAACTAATCTTCATCATCATTTGATACATCTACCTCAATCAACCACCCATCTACCCATCTTTCCACGTGTCATTCATGTATCGTCGACCTCATATTCATCCAGTCAGTTATCAGCTGTTCATCTTGTCTTGTCATCATTGACATAACCTTATTTTGTTCAAATGTTGTCATCTTGACATCATTCCTAAGACGACTCTACTAATCTCAATCATCGTTTCAACCAAGTACTGTACCTCAATCAACCACCCATCTACCCAACTTTCCACCAGTCATTCATGTATCATCAACCTCATATTCATCCAGTCTTTTATCAGATGTTCATCTTGTCTTGTCATCATTGACATGTCCTCATTTTGTTTAGTTTATCTTATTTCATTGTTCACCTGTGGTTCAGTAGAGCATTTCATAATTTGATGTATGTAATATTGTATTTCTGTCCATTTGTCTCACCTTCATCTTGGACAAATGTTGTCCTACTCCATGTGTTACTTCCATATATGTATTGTGCATTATGCCAGCTGTTTCCTCAGCCTATCTGCTGCCATCTTATTGTGTTGTCATTGTAGTCTGTGTGCAACGAGACACCACTCGGCGTAGGAGGAAACTCAATGTGTTGTTTTTTGTCCAGATGGAAAGCCAGGAGAAGAGCCACCTAAAGGCAGAGGCAGAGGATTTGGGGGTGAGAATAGACATGATAGCTTATTTGCTCTAACTAGTTTGTCATTCGTGTCTGTTGTTGGCAACTATTTTAATGTAAATTCCTTCTTTTTCTTCTACAATTACAATCTTAATGCAATGTTCTTGGATGGTTGTTTACTTTAATGTGGAATTTCTACAACTAATGTGCTTTTATTCTTAAATTATAGCAAGACAAACCCCATCTCCTGGTGACGGTGGCCGAGGCAGAGGCCTGAAACCAGGAGGAAAAGGCCCATCCCCTCCAGAAGAACCTTTTGGAGGCTTCAAGCTCAAGGCCGTTCCCCTGAAGTTCATCAAGAAGCTCCAGGACATCGTGCTGACAGAGGCTGAGTCCATTGGCTCGTCTGCTGTGTTTGAGTGCGAGGTGTCCCCCTCCACGACTATAGCTTCCTGGATGAAGGAGGACACCAACATCCGCGAGAGCCCCAAACACAAGTTCATGTCTGACGGCAAAGACCGCAAGCTGCACATTATTGATGTTCAGCTGTCTGATGCTGGAGAATACACCTGTATTGCCAAGAACGCTGGCAAGGAAATACAATGCACAGCTAAGCTCATTGTAGAGGGTAAGATGACTGAGGCTTTTAAAACAAAACAATTCCAAAACAAGCTCTACTGCAGTGGTCCCCAATCCTGGTCATAGAGAGCTGCTGCCTGACACCTGATTCAAATTAATGTGTCATTATAATGAGCTATTCATTAGTCAGGTGTGTTGGAGCAGGGAGACATCTAAAAAATGCAGGGCACTCTAGGACCAGGATTGGGGAACCCTGCTCTAGTGCCTTCTTAAACATTAAAATCATGCTGAAGATATATTGTCTTAAATGTGTTCCTGCTTTCTGCAGAGCTGCCTGTGAAATGGATTTCTGAGCTCGAGCCAGAGACCACGTGCATAAAGACCCAACCCATGTACCTGACCTGTGAGCTGAACAAGGAGAGAGACGTGGTCTGGAAGAGGAACGGAGAGCTGCTGAAGAAGAAGGCTGGCAAAGTGGCCATCAACATCATCGGCTTGCAGCATGCCGTGACTATCCAGAACACCATAGAGGAGGACGCTGGCCTCTACACGTGTGAGGTGGCCAATCAGGAGGATGTGAAGACTTCAACCAACGTTAAAGTGATTGGTGAGCATCCGCTAGAGATGAATTGTCAAGAGCTACAGCTCTTATGGATGTGCGTTAAGGTATTGGTATAACTAGTCGTGAATATAATACTGAATATTTGACGTTTCCGTACATAGAAATCATCAAAGACTGGCTGGTCAAGCCACTAAGAGATCAGCACGTGAAACCCAAGGCCAAGGCCTCATTCAAGTGTGAGCTTTTCAAAGACACACCCAACTGGAAGTGGTATAAGGGAGACGATGAGCTCACTCCATCTGACAAGGTGGAGATCAATAAGGATGGAAAGGACATGACGCTTACAATCAAAAACTGCCAGCCTGGTGATGTAGCAGATTATACCATTCAGGTTGAGGACCGCAGATACTCTGCTAAACTAACACTTGGAGGTTAGTTTTACACAAATACACAGAACGTATTACGTATTAATGAATCACTGGAGGCTAAATAGGTTCTTAAAGGTTACACCTTATAGTTTAACCTTGAAGTTAGTTCAATAGAACCTGTTTAACTTTCCTCTAGTTCAATAGAACCTTATAGTTTAACCTTGAAGTTAGTTCAATAGAACATGTTTAACTTTCCTCTAGTTCAATAGAACCTTATAGTTTAACCTTGAAGTTAGTTCAATAGAACCTGTTTAGCTTTCCTCTAGTTCAATAGAACCTTATAGTTTAACCTTGAAGTTAGTTCAATAGAACCTGTTTAACTTTCCTCTAGTTCAATAGAATCTTATAGTTTAACCTTGAATTTAGTTCAATAGAACCTGTTTAACTTTCCTCTAGTTCAATAGAACCTTAATAGTTTTACCTTAAAGTTAGTTTAATAGAACCTGTTTAACTTTTCTCTAGTTCAATAAAACCTTTATAGTTCAACCTTAAAGTTAGTACAATAGAACCTTATAGGTTATATTTTACTAGAGGAACTGACCTCCAGTTAGTTTTCCCCACCCTGGATCTAAATCTAGGATTCCAGTGTGGTGTTTGTATGTCAGTATATTGTCACATGGGCACTGTTGTTCCTGTCGTGATTTGTCCAGAACGCGAGGCTGAGATCCTGAAGCCTCTCTCTAGTGTAGAGGTGGTTGAGAAGGAGGAGGCCAACTTTGACACTGAGATCTCTGAGGATGACATTCCCGGAGAATGGAAACTGAGGGGCCAGGTCCTCATCAGATCACCTGTAAGTCTCAACAACTTTACAATAGTATTATTATTATGTAGTATTAAGTATTTCCTGTTCCGTTTATATACCAAATATATTTTCAGATATGTGTAGAACATGATGATTTATTTTGGTGCTTTTTAGACATGTGACATGAAGAGTGAAGGTGGGAAGAGGTTCCTCACGCTGAAGAATGTTCAGCTGGACCAGGCAGGAGAAGTGACCTTCCAGGCTCTGAATGCAAACACCAGCGCCATGCTTACAGTAAAAGGTAGGAACCTGTCACAGGCTACCTTCATTAGACTTCATTGTCCAGGTCCATATAGGATGTGTTTTACCGTAATGATGGGTGACTAAGGTACCATAAGGTAAGAACCGTGAAGAATTAGCTTTCTTGACGAATAATGAATCATCGTTCATCACCTCCCAGAAATCGAAATGGGCTTTGTTGACCCGCTGAAGGATGTTTCAGTGCCTGAGAAGAAGCAGGCTAAGTTTGAATGCACCATCACCAAGGATGTTCCTAAGGTCATGTGGTACAGAGGGGATGACATCATTACCCCCAGCCCTAAATACGAGGTCTTTGATGACGGGAAGAAACACATGCTGATTATTAACAGCTGTGAGTTTGATGATGAGGCACAATATTGTATCGAGGTGCTGGGCCAGAAATCAGTTGCTCAGCTAACTGTGGAAGGTATGTATATGAAGGAGCTTCTTCTATAATTCTTCTTCGCTCTTACGGCCCTTCTTCATATCAGCTCTTTGTTATCTTCTGCTGATGGGTGCATGGCTTTGTAAGTGGCCAGTGGCACCCTCTGTTATGTACTCAACTGCATGTATTCCAGGCATGAGGCTCAAAATCGTCCAGCCACTTCAAGACCAAACGTATAAGGAAGGTAGTACCGCACGTTTCGAGCTGGAGCTGTCTCACGAGAACGTACCGGTGGTTTGGTACCGAAACGAAATCAAGGTCCATGTGAGCAGAACGGTGCTCACCTATGTTGAAGGGAAGAAACACACTCTTGAAATGAAGTTGCTGGCTCTAGATGATACCTGCCAGATTAAGGCAGAGGCCAAAGGAATTTACACCATGGCAAAAATGACAGTCATAGGTAACTGTCTACTTTTCTAGTTTACTTTATTCACTTCTCTTTCATTCCCTTCTTCCAACGTGAATGTTTGTCTGTTCACCTGGATTTGTTCCCATGTCAGTGTGTTGTGAGTGCACCTGTGGTCCAACACAACAGCATGCACATACTCACACACACGATTATTGATATGATTATGCGTTACACTCACTACCTATATGACTCAGTGGTTAATTCACAAATCCACGTGCAAACACACACACACACACAGACAAACAGATAAGCACAATAAGACATGAGATGTCCCGCAACAGGCATATCGTTTGTGGGTGCAAGTTCCCTACCAGATGAAGGACTCTGCTGTTTGTGTGTGTGTGATTAGAAAGGCGGCTTGTGCTCAACTTAAACTCAGACTGACGCACACTTTGCTTGGTCCACACACAGAAGGGGACGCAATCTTCATCGTGAAGCTGCAGGACTACACGGCCACAGAGAAGGATGAGGTGACGCTGGACTGTGAGCTCAGCAAGGACGTCCCCGTCATGTGGCACCACGACGACAAGGAACTCATCGCCTCCAAGACGGTGGTCATGAAGTCCGAGGCGACCCGAAGGGTGCTGGTTCTGAAGAAGGTGGAGCAGAAAGACAAAGGATGTTACGTCTGTGACTGTGGAACAGACAAGACTGCGGCCAATATCAACATTGAAGGTACAGGCAGCGTAACTGTAACTGTAGCGTAGTTTGAGT
The DNA here is from genome assembly GCA_027564835.1 of Typhlichthys subterraneus. NCBI lineage: Eukaryota > Metazoa > Chordata > Actinopteri > Percopsiformes > Amblyopsidae > Typhlichthys > Typhlichthys subterraneus. Next base: position 15,548 of record JAODUH010010060.1, read on the forward strand.
GACAGGCCAATTTCTTGATAGAAAATTTGGATTATTTTTGCACCTTAATATTGGAGAATTACTTCCATTTTTCTAAACTGTCTATTTTTCTCAAGCTCGAGACATCAAGGTGGTCCGCCCGTTGTATGGCGTGGAGCTCTTCGATGGAGAGACGGCACGTTTCGAGGTGGAGATCTCTGAGGATGATGTCCATGGCCAGTGGACACTGCACGGAGACGTCTTGAGCCCTTCCACTGTGAGTTCACCTAAACACAGAACAGACATGTTCACAGAACATTGTTTTAGACTTAAGACTTCCAATTCTTTCTCTACTTCTGGTAGAGAAAGATTTAGATCAGATTTGTTTTTGCTTGTACTGTACATACATTGTATATATCTGAGGATTAAACATACTGTATGTTGTGAATTGTATAATATCTACATTATGCTGTACGCCATTATTATATACATAACACATTATCCATATGTGTACAGTATGCAAATACAGGATGTTGTTACCTTACCATAACTGGTGATTGACAAATGTACTATGTGTAAGTCACTTTGGATCAAAGTGTGAACATCAAGGTGAAGGTGAACATAACGTGTGTCTCTGCTGTGGCCAGGACGTGGACATCATCGAGGAGGGGGGCAAGCACACACTGATCCTCTACAACTGCAGAGTGGCACAGACCGGCGAGGTGGCGTACAGTGCCGCCAATGCCAAGTGCTCTGCCAACCTGAAGGTCAAAGGTGAGCGAGATGAAGGTCAAAGGTGGCTCGGGCACTAGCAGAACCCTGGTCGATTCAGAGCCTTCATTTAACAGACTGTTTGATTTTATTATTTAGTATATTAGTTTACTATATTAAATATATGAAGGGTTAACGGGTGAGGCTGAGTAAAGTTATATATAATGGAGTGAGTGAATGAATAAATGAATGAATGAAAGTTTCATAACATTAATTTTTGTAATTATATTTATTGGCATTATGTCATATAGATGTCACAGAAAGCACACCGGCATCATAGCACACGCACACATAAATGGAGTGATGTCATTCGCAATTACTCCACTACACCATTATAAAGAAAATAGTTAATTACTGCTATATTAATGTTTACAATATTGTATAATATTGTATAGAGCACCTTTTTAAATATATGTAAAATATATAAACAAATAAACAACAACAAATGATGATGGTGTTTATTTATTTGTGTATTTTTCATTTCAGAACTTCCTCTGAACTTCCTGACGCCGCTCAGCGATGTCCAGGTGTACGAGAAGGACGAGGCCAGGTTCGAGGTGGAGGTGTCGCGGCTGCCCAAGAGCTTCCGCTGGCTCAAGGGCTCCCAGGAGCTGCAGAGCGACGCCAAATACGAGACGGTGCAGGAGGGCAAGCTGTACGCGCTGGTCATTCGGGCCGCGGCGTACGAGGATGAGGCCAAGTACATGTTCGAGGCAGAGGACAAGAGGACCACCGCTAAGCTGGTCATTCAGGGTGAGTCGGCAGCTGTAGTCCAGCAGGTGTTACTGGCAGAGTACCGGCGCTTTGAATGGATCCACCCAGTTAATTTAGTTGTACTTTTAATCGTTTGTATGATCATACAAAGGATTACATTACTTTTCTTAGTTTTTCATTTGGACCCCTGGAATCTTTTGCAGTTACAGTGTGTAGGAATGGGTGGATGAAGTGTGTACTGTTGTCAGCCTGTAGTCTGTAACCCTACTGTAAGTTGTATCTGCTAAATACTAGTATTTAATGTAACCCTATCTTCTCCTAAATACTAGTAGTTATGTTATCCTATTTTCTCAGAAACACTAGTACTTACTCTAACCCTACCTGCTGCTAAACACTAGTATTTAATATAAACCTATCTTCTCCTAAATACTAGTAGTTACTGTAACCCTATCTTCTCCTAAATACTAGTAGTTATGTTATCCTATTTTCTCAGAAACACTAGTACTTACTCTAACCCTACCTGCTGCTAAATACTACTATTTAATATAAACCTATCTTCTCCTAAATACTAGTACTTACTCTAACCCTACCTCCTCCTAAATACTAAACTGATCATGCATGATTAATTAAAACGTACTGTATGATGTCTGGTTTGATAGGCTATGTTTAAATATATTTAATCCACAAAACTGAACAGAATCCAAGCAGCACCACGTCCTTACATGAAAATAAAATAACATGAGGTGTAATTTGTCCCTGCCAGGCATCCGTCTGGAATTCGTCAAGCCCATCAAGGACGTGACGGTGAAGGAGCGTGAGACGGCAGAGTTCAGCGTAGAGCTCTCCCACGACAACATCCCGGTGGTCTGGTACAGGAACGACGTGCGCCTGCACCCCAGCAAGGTGGTCCACATGTCAGACCAGGGGAAGGTCCACTCGCTGGCCTTCAAGGAGGTCACCATCGACGACACGTCCATGATCAAGATGGAGGCCATGGGCAAGACCTTGACTGCCATGCTCACCGTCATTGGTCAGTACCTGGCTCATCTATACGACACACTTCACTGTACAGTTGTAGAGATTCAAAACTGAGTGACTATGAAGAGTATTATGTAATATATAATATGTATAATATATAAATATATACATTTAGCATGCATAGCAGGTAGGTTACATGAAGTACAAGTATAGGGTAGAGAAAGTAGGGTTAAATAAGTACAGGTATTTCAGGTGCAGGTAGGGTTATTGTAAATACAAGATCAAGTATATTTAAGAGCAGGTATGGGTCTGAGGTAGTCCCATGACAGTTTTGTCCAGGAGACTGTCCTGACCCACGGTAAATCTAACCTCAAAGTGTGTTTTCTCTGTCCCCCTCCAGAGGGAGATCTCTACTTCACCACCAAGCTGCAGAACTACACGGCTGTGGAGAAGGACGAGGTCACCCTGGTGTGCGAGCTGAGCAAGGCCGTCGCCGACGTCAAGTGGTTCAAAGACGGCAAGGAGATCACGCCCTCCAAGAACATCGCCATCTTGGCTGACGGCAAGAAGCGCATACTCACAGTCAGGAGAGCAGAGAAGGCCAACATCGGGGCATACACCTGTGACTGCGGCTCTGACAAAACCACTGCCAACCTGAACATCGAAGGTAACCTTTGATATCCTCCTGTACCTATGTTAGCTGTGACCATCTAGTAAAGTCACTCTCCAACACCTCAAGGATGCTCTAGCAACAGACGCTAGGGCCCGTGGGTTGTAGTCTTGTTAGCGTGCCCGCCTGTCATGGCAGAGATGTGTGGACAGCCGTACAACACCTACAGTATACCTACCTATGTTCACTACAGTTAGCTTAGAAGACACTTTAGTCCGGAGTAACTTGATATGTATGCTCTAGTAGAGTAAACACTATAG
>JAODUH010010060.1:18998-35370 GCA_027564835.1 Typhlichthys subterraneus
TTCAGGGAACATTCCAGTTAATATAGGAGTCAGATATGCTCTTTAATTTAGTTAGTAGAGTAAACACTATAGTTCAGAGAACATTCCAGTTAATATAGGAATCAGATATGCTCTTTAATTTAGTTAGTAGAGTAAACACTATAGTTCAGGGAACATTCCAGTTAATATAGGAGTCAGATATGCTCTTTAATTTAGTTAGTAGAGTAAACACTATAGTTCAGGGAACATTCCAGTTAATATAGAATTCAGATATGCGCTTTAATTTTGTTAGTTTAGTAGACACTTCCAGAGAAGTTCCACAGTCCAGAGAACATTCCAGTAAAAACAGAATTATGCTCTTTAGTTTAAGTTAAAGTTAGTTTAATAGACACTTTAATCCTGAGCACCTTTCAGTAAATATACAGTAAATGCTTTTAGTTTAATTTACTTAGTATAGCATTTAGGTTCCTAGCCAGACAGATTTATTTAAGAAGACAAAGATGGATCCTGTTACAGACTGTAGTCCAGAGCACTGTAGAGCTAGATCAAACCTGACCCCCTCTCATCTGCCCCCCCCCCCCACAGCGCGTGACATCAAGGTGGTGCGTCCCCTCTACAGCGTGGAGGTCACGGAGACGGAGACAGCCAAGTTTGAGACGGAGATCTCTGAGGAGGATGTCCACGCCAGCTGGAGGCTGAAGGGGGAGGCCCTGCACCAGTCCAATGTGAGTCCTGCCTGTGGTGTCCTGGGTGGGGTTTAATGCGTGGGTCCTCAAAGTGCAGCAGGGGGATTTGGGGTGATGATTTCAGTTCAGCGTGATCTCAACAGTGTTCGGGGAGGTTTATATACCTGTATCCATGGTGATGTCACCTTCAAAGAGGACCTCATGACCTTGTGTGTGTGTGTCTCCAGGACGTGGACATCAAGGAGGAGGGAACCAGGCACATCCTGGTCCTCTACAACGTCCACATGGACATGGCGGGAGGAGTCGACTTTGCCGCCGCCAACGCCAAATCCACAGCCCAGCTCAGGGTCAAAGGTCACTGTCTACTTTCTGTCCTATATTTGTCAAACTTCAGATGTTTAATTTAGAGGTGTATAACTTTTAGAATACAATGTACTGCACGTGTATTGTTTTTATTTATTACACCAATAAGGCTTCATGCATACATACTGTACATTTTTGGCTTAGTACAATTTTTTTATTCTATATTCAATATCTCTATTAAGTCATAGACAGTAAAAACCATTGTTGCTAAATAACTTTGGTGTTTATAAGTAATAAGTTCAATTTTATTATGTTATAGACATACAGTACCTACATGTCTATGTGAAGACCGCCCAGCTTGTTTGGCTATTTTAGTAGGCCAAGGCCTTATCTATCGTAGCCGGCCGCTGATTGGTGGAGCAGCAACAGGCCCCGCCTTGCCTCCCTCCAGCCAGACCTCTACTCTGTACTCCACTAACCGTAGAACAGACCCTGCTCCAGCTGGGGTCTCCAGGCTGGACAAGCCTGTCTAACCGTGTCCCCTGCTCCACTCGCAGCTCGCTCCATCAGCCTCATGCGGCCCCTGAAGGACGTGACGGTGACGGCCGGGGAGACGGCCACCTTCGACTGCGAGCTGTCCTACGAGGGCATCGCCGTGGAGTGGTTCCTGGGCGACCAGAGGATGGACGCCAGCGACAGGGTGAGCGCTACACTTTATCAAAGGCCTTTACAGGCAAGTCTGGGTGCTCTGCAGCCATCTTGGTCAGGTCAAAGGCCTTTACAGGCAAGACTGGCTGCTCGGCAGCTATCTTGGTCAGGTCAAAGGCCTTTACAGGCAAGTCTGGCTGCTCGGCAGCCATCTTGGTCAGGTCAAAGGCCTTTACAGGCAAGTCTGGCTGCTCGGCAGCCATCTTGGTAAGGTCAAAGGCCTTTACAGGCAAGACTGGCTGCTCTACAGCCATCTTGGTAAGGTCAAAGTCCTTAGCTGTCCTATGAGGGAATTTCTGTGCAGTGGTTATAAACGCCATACTACCATGTGGTGAGGATTAATTATAGTGAAATGGGTAAGGAACAATTACAGATATTGTAGCCCTGGTATTCCTACAGTACATGCACATTCACACTCATATCACACCATATAGACAACCTTAAGGCCCTGGCGCCTGATCACTCATTATCAAGACACTTTATGTCAAAACAACCCCAGGAATGTTTTAAAGTTTGGATTATCATCGTGAGGTGACAATGACGGTTTCATTAAATTTATGAAGTTTGATGAAGCTGAGCTTGATGGACACGATTGTGTGTGTGGGTGCGTATATGTGTGTGGGTGTGCGTTTGTGTCGGGGGAGTTCTACATATAAGGGCCTGGTTACCGCGGGGGCTTATCTTCCACAGATAACAGCTGCTCTCCCCTAGTGGATCCCTGCATTACTCAGGTTATTAATAACCGTGTCAGAAGTCACTCACTTGACTAGATAGACCAGGTTACTCGTGATGTATAATGTATGCTTATTAATGTTCAATATGGTAATTAACCTAATCTAATAATCGAATAGATGTAAATATTTGCTTCACACAGGGTTCCTTAAGGATTGGTTAATAAGGTTGATACTATATGTTGTTCCTAGGTATAATGATATATAAAAATAATTTTAATATTATTAATATTGATGATGATGATGATGATGATGATGGTAATAATATTTAATATGATCTAAACATTTATAATTAGGTAATTAATTAGTAATAAAAGTAGCAGGAAAAACTAAATAAAAGTCTTTCCTTAGAATATTGGCCCTTTGGTGCTAAATCAAACTATAAATTGGATAGCAGCGTATTACATGCTAACATATTTGCTTCTGTTTAAAGATGTCGTTTTCCTGATATAGGTGTCCTGTAACCTAGTAATGAGCCTATTAGATAATTACAGTGGTTGCCTAGCAGCAGTAGTGCATGGACTCTAATACAAGTTCCACTGTGTCTCTGTTGCCAGGTTGTGACCAGAGCAGAGGGAAAGAGTCACACCCTCACTGTGAGGGACGTGACGCTGTCCGAGGCTGGAGAGGTCAAACTCACCGCCAAGGACTTCCAGACCACAGCTCAGCTCACCGTCAGAGGTAGGAAGCACACATATAGCTAAGCTGCCTGAAAAGAGATGGTCCCATTTATTAGGTTTGGTTGAGTAAAATATATAATACATATAAAATATATGTTGCCTTACTGCCTTATCTATTGAAATATACAGTGTATAAAATCTGCCAATAACATCTGAGGAGAATAGTCACAAGGTAACCTAACTTAGTTATCGTTAAAATGGTAGTATGGAGTGTACAGGTCATCATGTCAGCATAACCTCCTTCAATCACATATTGGTTGGAGACCTTGGAAGAATAACTGGTGTCTTTCTGAAGCTAGATGTCTTAGAATGTTATCATCAATATAATATGTGATTAAAAACAACTCAACAGAACCTCCAGTAGAGTTCTCCAAGCCTCTGGAGGACCAGACGGTTGAGGAGGAGGCCACGGCCACTCTGGAGTGTGAGCTGTCCAGGGAGAAGGCCGAGGTTGTCTGGTTCAGAGATGGACAGGAGATACGCAAGACCAAGAAATACGACATGATCGCAGAGGGTCGCAAGAGGAAGCTGATAATTCACGACTGTACTATGGAGGATGCAAAGATATACACCTGTGACACGAAGGAGTTCAAAACATCCTGCTTCCTGGATGTTCAGCGTAAGTTGAAAGGAACTATGTTTGCTGCTATATTAATGTTTAAAACGTTGCATATAAGTACCTCAAGCTGACATAATAGATACTGTATGTGGCGTGTTAGTCCACTCTGCTCGGACTTGATTTACCTAACCTGCAGATAATGACTGCTAGCATAGCAGAAGATGCTATGTGTCAGGATTAAGGCTGAATAGTTGTTTGTTGCCCCTTAGCTCCGTATGTGGAGTTCAGCAAGCCCCTGCACGATGTGGAGGTTGGAGAGAAGGAATCTGCCAGGTTTGAATGTGAAGTGTCTCGTGAATCTGCTAAGGTGAGCCCTTCCCTAACCCCTCTACGCTGGCGTTAGTACCGCAACATTGCCGACATAACCCTAAACGCTGACATTTGGTTTTACAGGTCCGCTGGTTCAAGGATGGCAATGAGATCAGGAAGGGAAAGAAGTATGAGATCATCGCTAAGGGAGTCCAGCGCATCCTCATCGTCCACAAGTCCGTGTTTGATGATGAGGCTGAATACGAATGTGACGCGAGAACATCCAAGACCTCCGGCATGCTTACTGTTGTCGGTAAGAAAAGATGGCGGATTTACCAGTACTTTATTTTTGATGCTGCATACAACATGCCTACAATTTTAAATAGTGTTTTGCCAATACACTCTCCATGACAGTTACCATACAGAGGTCCTAGCTTTGTTAACTAACTCCTCCAATGTGTGGTCCCAACTGAGTAGGAGGTCCTAGCTTTGTTAACTAACTCCTCCTATGTGTGGTCCCTACAGAGGAGGAGGCACGCTTCACCAAGAACCTGGCCAACGTAGAGGGCACCGAGACTGACAGCGTGAAGCTGATCTGTGAGGTGTCCAAGCCCAGCGCAGAGGTCACCTGGTACAAGGGAGACCAGGAGCTGCCCGAGGGAGGCAGGTACGAGCAGAAGGTTGATGGGAAGAAGAGGATCCTGATCATCCAGGACCTGAAGATGGACGATGCTGGAGAGTACAACTGCAGACTGAGTCCCAGCGTCAAGACCTCCGCTACCTTAAAGCTCAATGGTGAGAGACCTGCAACACAACCTTATAAACTATGTATCAGCAAGCATTACATTTGGGCTCAATGAGGCTAACTTAAGCTAACATTAGTAGGACTAGCGCCATCTACAGGATAATCACTAAACATGGCAGTTTTTCAGTATATTGTACCACATACACATGTACACATATAGATGACACACTACCTTCTTGTCCTCTTGCTAGAGCTGGCAGCGGAGTTCATCTCCAGACCTCAGAGCCAAGAGGTGGTGGAGGGAGAAAAGGCGGAGTTTGTCTGCTCCGTCTCCAAGGAGACCTACGAGGTCAGGTGGTTCAGGGACGAGCAGGAGGTCGAAGTTGGAGATAAGTACGACATTGTCAGTGAAGGAAAGAGGAGGGCTCTTATTGTGAAGAATTGTGTGATGAAGGACGAGGGAGGCTACGTCGCCCACATTGGCAGCGTCAAGGCCTCCGCAGACCTGCTTGTGATTGGTGAGTGTGTGGGGAGGACTAGCAATTGTTCCACCTTAGCCAGAGGTGTGACGTCCGTAGTGGGAAACGCTTCACTTAAGCATTCTGCGACTTTAACGCCGTAAAACATGAACACCTGTGCACTGCGTGGATGTGCGTGGTGCTTCACCAACCCTGTGTTGTTTCTCACCATCTATGTAGTGACTGTCCATGTTAAAACTGGAAATAACTACATAGCCAATCTACCTGCAGCCTAGACAGGTTAAACTTGCATTTCGATGTGGTAGAAAGTAAGCTAATTTACTGTGTGCTGTCATGTCAGAAACCCGGAGTTCAGAATTCTGATATGGAATTCAGTTTTTCTATATTTTTCCATGTCAGAGGTTGGAGTTTTCCGAACATATTAACAATCCGCGTTCCGACATGTGCTCAAATGCAGCGTTCGGACAAATAACCTGCGTGTTGTTAACGCAACCTCTTTATCATGCTTCCTCCAGAGAAACTGAGGATTGTGACGCCCATTAAAGATGCAGAGGTGAAAGAGGGAAGTGAGATCATGTTCAACTGTGAGGTGAACTCAGAGGGGGCCAAGGCCAAGTGGCTGAAGGATGAGGAGACCATGTTCGAGAGCGGCAAGTACATCATGCTCCAGAGGGACAACGTCTTCTCTCTGAGGATCAAAGATGCCCAGAAGGCAGATGAAGCCACCTACACCATCAGCCTGACCAATCAGAGAGGAGAGCAGGCCAAGTGTACTGCCAGAGCTAAAGTGACAGGTAACCCCCCGCTATTTAACTTCTGGGCATGTAATACTAGGACAGACCCTGTACAACACATCATCACTTCATCATTAAAACTAAGTAGAACCAGTAACTGTTTGGCTGCTCTGACCTGCTCCAGAGGAGAAACTGAAGTTCCTGGATCCCATCGAGGACGTCGAGACGCAGGAGAAGAAGACTATCGCCTTCACATGCAAGGTCAGCCGGCCCGAGGTGACGATCCAGTGGCTGAAGGCCGGCCAGGAGGTGGTGCTCAGCAAGCGGCTGGTGTACCGTGTGGACGGGCTGAAGCACACGCTGACCGTCAAGGACTGCATCATGGAGGACGAGGGTGAGTACACCGCCATCGCCGGGGACGACAAGTGCTCGGCCGAGCTGATCATCAGCGAGGCGCCCACCGACTTCACGGCGCAGCTCAAGGACCAGACCATCACGGAGTTCGAGGACGCGGAGTTCGCCTGCAAGCTGAGCAAGGAGAAGACCACCGGGGTCAAGTGGTACCGGAACGGTCGTGAAATCAGAGAAGGACCCAGGTGGGTGTTGTCCAGGAGACGAACCTGAACGTTAGGATTTAACAGAGAATGTTACCAAACCCCTCTCTTCCCCCAGCAACAGTTACACAATCCATTTGTGGGGTTGAACAATGAAGTATTGCTTTTTGAACCCATATATGCTGTGTGCTGTGGTTGCTATTGTGCAGATACCACATGGAGAAGGAGGGCAAGACCTGCAGGCTGGTCATCAAGGAGTGCAGACCAGACGATGAGTGTGAGTATGCCTGTGGCGTCGAAGAGCGGAGGACCAGAGCTCGTCTCTTTGTGGAAGGTGTGTATCTCAGCTCAGCACCGCCCCTCGTTCACACACACACACACAGGCTCCTCTGTGCTTCCTAACGGACCTGTCTTGCCTCTCAGAGACCCCGGTGGAGATCGTCCGGCCCCCGCAGGACGTGTTCGAGCCCCCCGGCTCGGACGTGGTGTTTGAGGTGGAGCTCAACAAGGACCGCGTGGAGGTGAAGTGGCTGAGGAACAGCATGATCATTGTCCAGGGAGATAAGTACCAGATGATCAGCGAGGGCAAGGTGCACCGGCTGCAGGTCTGTGAGATCCGGCCCCGTGACCAGGGGGAGTACCGGGTCGTGGCCAAGGAGAAGGATGCCCGAGCTAAACTGGAGCTAGCAGGCAAGTCACCATCCAAGGCACCACAGCCGTGTCCGTTTACAAACACCTGATCTTCATTCAACCGCAGAGTTGAGCAGGAATTGAGGGGAACATTTTCCAAAGTCACTACATTTAGAGTTATGCGTCATTATATGCCTTTTTAGCACTTTCATAATCTGCTAAATGAAGAGAGCCAAAAAATGATCAGCCTCTGATAGACATTGAAGAGAAGGCTGGAAAGCTAAACCACTATTTTCTCTAAATCAATCCCAATGGACTTTTGGAGTTTTGGAGCTGTGCTCCTCAATTGGCGCCATTTGAGTCCAATCAGGATTGCTATGAAGAATACATGTTCAGCATGAGCAAATGAGCCAGCAGCATGTGTCTCTTGTCTCTGCAGCTGTCCCGAAGATCAAGACCACCGACCAGAACTTGGTGACGGACGCTGGCAAGCCCTTCGTCATGACGGTGCCCTACGACGCCTACCCGCGCGCTGACGCCGAGTGGTTCTTTGAGGGCGCCGGGCTTCCCGTCCAGAACATAGACACGTCCACCGACAAGACAGAGTACCGCATGAAGTGCCCGGCCAAGCAGGACCAGGGCCGCTACAAGGTGCTGGTCCGGAACAAGCATGGCCAGGGTGAGGCCTTCATCAACCTGGACGTCATCGGTAAGTCTTCCTCAGCACGCAGGATGTTCTAGTCAACACAGTACATTACAATGAGACGACAAGCACTCGAGAGGTGCATACTCGAACCTAACAACACCACCGTTGTGATTGGCAGACGTGCCCGGCCCCGTGAAGGGCCTGAGGGTGACGGACACGGCGGACGGGGAGGTGAGCCTGGCGTGGGAGGAGCCGGAGAGCGACGGCGGCAGCAAGATCGTGGCCTACGTGGTGGAGAGGCGCGACGTGAAGCGCAAGACTTGGACACTGGCCACCGACCGCGCCGACATCCCTGAGTACTGCGTCAGCGGCCTGCACAAGGACGCTTTCTATCTGTTCAGGGTGTGTGCCCGCAACAGGGTGGGCAGCGGGCCCACGGTCGCCACTGAGGACGGCGTCCAGGCCAAGAACAAGTTTGGTAAGGCTGTCACCCTATTGTTGCACCTTGAGGTACTTTGTGCCTTAACAATGAGTTCTGTTTGTTGTACTATGTTGTTTAGCCTTGTCTTGATTCAGCCGCCATCTTGCTATCACTTTGCTAGTAGCCATTTATTTCAGTTGAACATAGGTTAATGCAACACCATAAGTGTAAGAATAAGACGTGAACGGTAGCCTTAAAGGTAACTACGTTTGTGTGGGGCTGTGTCCTGTGGAGAGCTTTGTGATTGACAGCATTCTACTTGTCTCTCCCAGACGTGCCCGACGCGCCAGAGAATGTGGCGGTGGGCGTGGTCAACCGCTTCGGTGCCACCGTCAGCTGGGAGCCACCCAAGTCTGACGGCGGCTCGGAGATCACCGCCTACATCATCGAGCTGCGCGACAGGACGTCAGTGAAGTGGGAGGCGGCCATGGTGTGCGGCCACGCGGACCGCTGCGCCACGCTGAACGACGTGGTGGAGAACAAGGAGTACATCTTTAGGGTGCGGGCCGAGAACAAGGCGGGCGTAGGCAGGCCCAGCGCTGCCACCGACCCCGTCAAGATCATGGACCCCATCGGTAGGTGGACATCACGTTAGGCTAGCTAGGGTCTCACCATGCAAATATACTACATACTACATTATACTACAAGAGCACTAATTACTAGCGTTTATTCTGGGCTGTGTGGCACATTCTAACCCTGTCATGTGACCGCAGAGAGGCCCAGCCCGCCCCTGAACCTGAACTGCGGTGAGGTGAGCAAGACGGGCGTCACAATGACCTGGGAGACCCCAGCCAGCAATGGCGGCAGCATGATCACAGGCTACATTGTGGAGAAGTGCGACGACGACGGCATCTTCAAGTGGCTGCGCTGCAATGCCAGGCTATGTCCCGACCTCTCGTACCGGGTACGAGACCTCCGCTCCCATTAGTGTTGCTGTGTTTATGTGTTGTTTACAGTGTTGGGCAGTAAGTAGTTACTGTAATAGTAATAGTAGTGTAACTAATTACTTTTTCCAAAACAGTAATAATAATATTATTTAAATTACTAATCAAAGTAATGCTTCATTACTGCGTTACAGGGATGACCTTCCTGGTCCTAGCAAACTTAGTGTAGGCTAATTAAACAGACCTGTCCAATCATCTGGTTTGAGAGCCTGCAATATTTTCACTTTGGCTGATCGTTGACTCCTAAGGTTCATTTTTGTTCCAATAAAGAGGATTCAATTATAAAATGATCTGGCTACACAGGTCATTTTTCAGAAGGGGCAAGACAGGGTAGTGATTGTGAAAGTAATACATTAATGTAACTAGTAATGTAATTAATTACTGTTAATACCCAGTAATAACTAAAGTAATGTTATTACTTTTTGAAGGAGTAATAAGTAACTAGTAACCTATTACATTTCCTGAGTAACTTGCCCAACACTGGTTGATTATCTTAAATACAATGAGAGCACATTATTAGACCTCATGTACAGCTTCAATATTTTGTATTTATACAATTTTACCTTTGTGTCAAAATTTACCAACTGCTAAAATAGGCCAGTCGGGCGTGTTGCAGTTAGTGGCAGGCGGTTAGTTTTTTCTGAAGAGTTATCTTTATTTACTTACTATATGATATATTCGTAAGCATCTGTCATGTGTGAGCCCTCTGTGCTTTAGGTAGCAGCCCACTCACGTAGCCGTGTGTGTGCCATGTGTGCAGGTGTCCGGTTTGAAGACGAGGCAGTCGTACTTCTTCAGGGTTAGTGCGGAGAACGCCGCTGGCGTCTCGGACCCGGCAGAGCAGCTTGGCCCCCTGCAGGCTGACGACACTCATGGTGCGCTACATGCATGCTAGCAACACTGTTCCTTAAGTTCCGTACGGTTTCCTTACTGTTCCTTAGCGGCTAGTGGGACCAGTATGACATGTGAGCTAGCTAGCTAGCTAACACTGTCCACTCCTGCAGTGGGACCAGTATGACACGTGAGCTAGTTAGCTAGCTAGCTAGCTAACATTGTCCCCTCCTGCAGTGGGACCAGTATGACACGTGAGCTAGCTAGCTAGCTAACATTGTCCCCTCCTGTAGTGGGACCAGTATGAAAAGTGAGCTAGCTAGCTAGCTAACACTGTCCCCTCCTGCAGTGGGCCCAGTATGACACGTGAGCTAGCTAGCTAGCTAAAACTGTCCCCTCCTGCAGTGGGACCAGTATGACACGTGAGCTAGCTAGCTAACACTGTCCCCTCCTGCAGTGGGCCCAGTATGACACGTGAGCTAGCTAGCTAGTTAACATTGTCCCCTCCTGTAGTGGGACCAGTATGAAAAGTGAGCTAGCTAGCTAGCTAACACTGTCCCCTCCTGCAGTGGGACCAGTATGACACGTAAGTTAGCTAGCTAGTTAACATTGTCCCCTCCTGCAGTGGGCCCCACCCTGGACCTGAGTGCCTTCAGGAACGGCCTGGAGGTCATCGTGCCCCAGCCACTCGTCATTTGCGTGCCCATCTCGGGCTACCCCACACCCATCGCCAAGTGGACCTTCGGGGAGAAGGAGCTGACCGCAGCTGACGAGCGCGTCTCCATGGTGACCAAGCCAACGTACACCGAGCTGACGGTCAGTCCCAGCGTGCGACCGGACAGGGGCACCTACGGCCTGACGCTGGAGAACGACGTCACATCCGTCTCCGGGGAGATCGACGTCAATGTCATCGGTAAGGCCAGCAGCAGCCTCAGAGTATGCTACAACACAAATGTTTTGCTATTAGCAATTACCTTTGAGGATTGAAATATACTGTAATGGTAATATGTGTTTGCCCTGATGACATGATACTGTCAGCAGAATGTTTGAAATTGTATGAAAGTTTTGCTTACATTTGCTTACAATTTCTGTTCATCTGTTGACACTTCATGAGTTTGGATAAAAGCATCTGTAAATGCTGTAAATGTCAAATGCTATAATCACAGATATATCAAAACATATGTATAATACCCACTAGCAATATCGACCTCCGATGCAGTATGTCGCAGGGACTTTAATGAGGGTGTTGTCATTATTTTCCCAGCATCCCCCAGCGCCCCGAAGGACTTCAAGGTTGCCGAGGTGACCAGGCACCACGTCCACCTGATGTGGGAAGTCCCAGAGCATGATGGAGGCAGTCCAGTCACCCACTACCAGCTAGAGAAGAGGGAGGTGTCCCGGAAGACCTGGGTTAAGGTGCGCTCAAGCTGTCCTTTCTTTACTTCCTTTGCAAATGCAGTAGCATGTGTCTGACTTGGTTTGTACTTCGCTGCATTACAGGTTTGACTAGAGTTTCTCACTGTGCTGTTCTGGCGTATCTGAAACACAAACTCGTACAGCGTCCAATGCACCGTATCACAAACAACCGCAGTAGCATGTGTGTCTGTACCTCATTTGTAATAAGCTCCATTACTGTTTCCATATTATTATCACTCTTACATGACCCATATCATTATCTAACATGACTCCACTGTAGCAGCTAGTGCTACTCACTGTTTGTTCTGGCATTGTCTGACCTTATTATGGAACCTTTCCCAGGTGGCCTCCAATGTTCTGGACTTGGAGCACACGGTGACGGACGTGATGGAGGGGAAGGAGTACCTGTTCAGCGTCACCGCCTGCAACAAGTGCGGCCCAGGAGAGCCGGCCTACATCGACGAGCCCGTCAACGTCTCCTCTCCTGCCAGTAAGAATGTTTTCCATCAGTAAGACTCATCAAAGCCAGGAGGGCTTTGAAGACCCCCTTAGCAGTACCACGCTGAAGCTGTGAAAACTAGGCTTGTACACAGTACACATCACTTCCAGTCTTTGACTGGAACTTAACTTAGCTTGGGTAGCAAGCAGCATACCATGTATCATACTAAGTATCATACCAAGCAGCGTACCAAGTATCTTACCAAATATCATACCAAGCAGCGTATCATACCAAGCAGCGTACCAAGCAGCGTACCAAGCAGCGTACCTAGCACTAACTTGGGACTACCAATGTCTTAATGACCAATGTACCTGTTGCTTTTAATACCGAGCTTTGCTAAAAGACCAAAAGGTTCGTGTATGCTGCTGTGCGCCAGGTTGCTTCATCAGACGCTGGTCTATTGTCTCCTTTCCAGCTGTGCCCGATCCACCCGAGAACCTGAAGTGGAGAGACAAGAGTGGCAAGACCATCTTCCTGTTCTGGGAGACCCCCAAATACGACGGCGGCACCCCCATCAAGGGCTACGTATTGGACAAATGTCAGCGGGGCACCGACAAGTGGGAGCCCTGTGGCGATCCCATGCCTGAACTGAAGTAAGGCTTTCTTTGAGCTCCCAGCAGCTCTAGTGCTGGTGGTGGTAATTCTTATTATTATGATGGTGATGGTGGTGCTGGTGGTGGTCTAGAGCGCTGGACCATCCAGAAGGTCAGGTGTCTAGCCCCCCTCTCTGCTCCTGTATACTCGTAATGGTACCAAGTGTAAGCCACATGACCTGGTGGTGATGTTATGGACGCTGATAGAGGCCAGAGTGTGTGATGTGTGATCATCTGGCCCGGTCACGCTGTGTTGTGGCGTGTTGCACCAGGTACCAGGTGAAGGGGCTGATCGAGGGCAAGTGGTACGCCTACCGTGTGAAGGCCTTCAACAAGCTGGGAGCTGGCAGACCCTGCAGAGCCACCGACGAGATCCAGGCTGTGGATGCTAGAGGTTAGTACGCTGTTAATAGTGCTCTCTTATCTCCTCTTTTTCACTCATCTTCCCTTTTCTTCTCTATATAGATAGATAGATATCGTCATCTAGTGGCCGGGAATTAATGCAAAATGCAAAAGTCACCATAGGCCAAAACATATTTTCTTCTTCTCGTCTCCTCCCCTCTCCTTTTCTTTCCTCTTCTCTCTCCTGCTGATTCATATTGAGTATTCCCCACTAACCTGCTGCTGCTGCTGGTTGGCAGAGCCTCCAGAGATCCAGCTGGACGTGAAGCTGCTGGCCGGCCTGACGGCGCGGGCCGGCAGCAAGATCGAGCTCCCGGCGGACGTGAAGGGGCAGCCCGAGCCCCGGGTCAAGTGGACCAAGGCCGACCAGGTGCTGAAGGCGGACGACCGTGTGGCCATCGACACGCAGCCCGGCCACTCCAAGCTGACCATCGACCAGACCACCAGGGCGGACACCGCAACCTACATCATCGAGGCGGTCAACACCTGCGGGCGCGCCACAGCAACCGTAGATGTCAACATCCTGGGTACGCAGCGCACGCTTCACTCTGAAGGCCAATGAGGAAGTGAATTCCATTAGTGGACAGGTTTCCCACCTTATAATGATGACATATGAAATGATATACAGAATAAATTATATTTTCCTTATCTTATTATTATTTTTGGAGTCGACCAGTTGACAGGATACGGTATTCGACTAGTTGACTCCCAACCCGAGAGGTCGTAGGTTTGATTCCCTAACTGTAATACAACTTGTAATTAGAATAATCTGCAATGGTTTTAAATGCTCCACATGCAAGAAAATGTTTAGAGACTTTGTTCCTTTAGTGTTTTTCACGATGTGATGACTGGATATCCCTTACATTTATGTTTGGAAATAATGTGAATAACACGAGTACAGTATGACAGTGGAATGACTTAACTTGATAACGTAGCGGAAATTAGAGCATCGGGACAGAAGACCAGTGATTCTGTGAGCAGAAGACTAATATGTCCCAATATGCCCCCTGTACAGATAAGCCCGGCCCCCCCGCTGCCTTCGACATATCTGAGATCACCAACGAGTCCTGCTTCCTGGCCTGGAACCCTCCCAGGGACGACGGCGGCTCCGCCATCACCAACTACATTGTGGAGAAGCGGCAGGCCGACAAAGAGGAGTGGGTGAAGCTCTCGGCCACCGTGAAGCTCACCACCTTCAAGGCCTGCAAGCTGACCGCCCTGAAGGAGTACGTCTTCAGGATCAGCGCTGAGAACCAGTATGGCATCGGTGAACCTGCGGAGCACGTGCCCATCATCGCCAAGTACTCTTTTGGTAAGTAGTTTGAATGATAAGGTAATACAGTAAGTAATAGTTAGCTTGTTTGAATGATTAAGTAGCACAGTACGTAGTAATTAACTTGTTTGAATGATTAGGACTATCAGGTGTATTACTGGTATATGGGATATGGCAGATAGTCTGATTGCACGTCTGTCTGTCTGGTTCAGATCCTCCTGGTGCTCCGACCAGGGTGACCCCCTCAGACATCGCCAAAGATGCCGTGACTCTGACCTGGTTTGAACCGGACGAAGATGGCGGCAGCCCCATCACTGGATACTGGATCGAGAAGCTCGACCCTGAGAGCGACAAATGGATCCGCTGCAACAAATTGCCCATTAAAGATCCAACTTTCAGGTAACCCTTTAAGGCTAGCATCATTTACAGCTAAAATACAGTAAGTAATATAATATCACTGTATGTGAAGTTTAACGTGCTGTGACTTTACTAAAGTGGACAAATCCTCTGGTTCTAGGGTGAAGGGTCTAACTACCAAGAAGAAGTACAGGTTCCGTATCTTGGCTGAGAATCTGGCTGGACCTGGAAAACCCAGCGATGAGACGGACCAAATCCTCATTAAGGATCCCATTGGTACGTCATACAGGTGGCCATGTTAGAACCGTTGTCAGTCAATGATGAGGCCTGCTTCTGTTGGTGCTAATGAGTCCTGTTGTTCTTTAGATCCTCCATGGGCGCCTGGCAAGCCTTGCGTCAAGGAGATCGCCAAGACCTCCGCCAACCTGACGTGGACCCGGCCGGAGCATGACGGAGGGGCTAAGATCCAGGGCTACATCATTGAGTTCCAGAAGACTGGCAGCGAGGAATGGATCCGCATTGCTGAGGACATTCCCCAGACGGAGCACCTCCTGAAGGGCCTGATAGAGAAGCAGGAGTACTCCTTCAGGGTCAAGGCCGTCAATGTGGCCGGGGAGAGCGAACCCAGCGATCCCAGCGACCCCGTGGTCTGCAAGGAGAGACTCTGTAAGTCCCACTAGGTCCAGACTGGGCCAATCACAGGTCTTATAGTAACCCTTTGAAGTATGTTGAGACCACCATAATCGCCACGCAGCTTTGGCATGATGTGATCTAACACGATGTGTTCCCTCTGCTCCCCAGACCCTCCATCTCCGCCCCAGTGGCTGGAGGTGTCCAACATCACGAAGATCAACGCCGACCTGAAGTGGCAGGCCCCCAACTCTGAGGGTGGCTCCCCCGTCACCAACTACGTGGTGGAGAAGAGGGACGTGCGCCGCAAGGCGTGGCAGGCCGTGGACACCACGGTGAAGGAGCTCAAGTACACGGTGACGCCCCTCAACGAGGGCTCCCTCTACGTGTTCCGCGTGGCCGCGGAGAACGCCGTTGGTACCAGCGACTTCTGTGAGCTGGAGGACGCAGTCCTGGCCAAGGACACCTTCAGTAGGTTATGGTAGGGGAGGAATTGGTGGTGGATGATGATGAATGATGGGTGAATAATGATGGATAGATGATGGGTGGATGGATGAAGGTGGATGGTGGTGGATTGATGGATGATGGAAGATTAGTAGGAGAAGATTGTGAAACTTGAAGCACCCTGGCATGCCATGTCATCCAAATCCAGGAGTATCCCTGCAGCTATTGCTTGTCCTGTATGAGTGCTGTAGCAGGGTTTTAACGCCTGCCATGTTCTCTGCAGCTACTCCTGGACCTCCATATGCCCTGACTGTGGTTGAGGTCACCAAAAGACACGTAGACCTGAAATGGGAAGCTCCTAAGAGCAACGGTGGAAGACCCATTACCAGGTCAGTCACCTGACCTCTCTACAATGGAGCCCATTAAACCACCACTATGAGCAGCGAACAAACAAACAAAATTACTCTTTGTTTACCAGGTATGTGATTGAGAAGAAGGAGAAGCTTGGCAGTCGCTGGGTGAAGTGCTGCAAGACCCCAGACAGAAAGACCCAGTTCCAGGTGACCGACGTGGATGAGGGAAGCGAGGTCCAGTTCCAGGTACGGGCTGAGAACGAGGCCGGGGTCGGAGACCCAAGTGAGCCCACCATGTTCCTCACCATCGAAGACGCCACCAGTGAGTAGCCGCAATGATGCTGCATGTTTATGGATAATAAAGATGTAAACACAATGTACGCCGCAATGATGCTGCATGTTTATG
>JAODUH010010060.1:35470-45667 GCA_027564835.1 Typhlichthys subterraneus
GCCGCAATGATGCTGCATGTTTATGGATAATAAAGATGTAAACACAATGTACGCCGCAATGATGCTGCATGTTTATGGATAATAAAGTTGTAAACACAATGTACGCCGCAATGATGCTGCATGTTTATGAATCATGTACAAATACAGCAGCATCTAGCAGACGCTTTTATCCAAAGCGACTTACATACAGTGTCAATGGTGGTGGTCATACTATATAATAATAACAACAGCATGCCATCAGGGATAATAATAAAGGGATAATAATAATAATGGCGTAAACACAAAGTAGTGCAAACGATGGTGCGTGGAACAACATGACAACATATACTGATTTTGTAAATACACACAAGTCATGAAAAAGTAATGTGGTGCATTTAGGAACATCTAATCTACAGTGTGCTCGTCTCCTCCTCCTCCTCCCAGGCGCTCCATCTCCTCCCCTGGAGGTGGCCATCCCAGATGCCAGCAGGGTCCACATCAATGTCACCTGGAAGCCCCCGGCCAAGACCGGCGGCTGCCCCATCACGGGGTACCATGTGGAGGTGGCCGAGGCCCGCCCGGAGCTCAAGTGGCTGCGAGTCAACAGTAGACCCATCAAGGAGCTCCAGTACCGGATCGATGACGGCATCAAGCCCGAGAAGAAGTACGTCATCAGGGTTCGCGCCATCAACTCGGTGGGAGTCAGCGACCCCTCGGACGTCACCGACAAGGTCTTCACCAAGGACCCTGACTGTGAGCTTCACCGCCAGCCGTCTGGACCGCGCAGGCTTGTCAACCAATGCTGACTAAATTAGCATTAGCGTTAGCATTAGCCAATGTGTCCTTCAGAAGTCATAGCCTGTACTACATGCTAGCATTAAATGTAATGTTAATAACAATACCAGAATCATACATCAGAGTGGGTACCCCCACCACGGCAGGACAATACAACAACATAATATTAATGACGAGTCCTTCATATACTGTAAGTCCTGGATCCAGATGGCCACCAGAACCAAACTAGAGTTCCTGCTAACAACAGTGAAAGAGCCCTACTTAAAAACTCTGTCTCGTCCCCAGGCGCCCCCACCATGGATCTGGAGGCCAAGGACGTTGTGGTGGTGGAGGGGGAGAAGCTGCATTTGGACATCCCCTACACGGCCATCCCCACGCCCAAGATGACGTGGCACAAGGACGACACGGAGTGCAAGGCTGATGACAGGCTCTCCATGGCCGTGGAGATGCACAACGCCCAGCTGGACCTGCTGAAGTGCACGCACGCGGACGCCGGCGCCTATGCCATCACGCTGGAGAACAGTCTGGGGACGGCCACAGGCACCGTCAACGTCATCGTCATAGGTACGACCTCACTGGACCTGCCTTAGTCTGATGATGTGACGTAGTGTCTTGTCCTGCTCCTCACAGCTCCTTTATGACGTAGTGTCTTGTCCTGCAGTAATAATCTGCTAACACGCTTCACCACCTACACATGTCTCTCCTATACAGTTACAATACAATAATCAATTTTTACAATAAAACTATTTCACTGTTTTTCCTTGACCAGGGTGAGGAGCAGGTTACGGGGTGTTGTTTGTTTCCATGTGAAAATTATGTTTGTAAAGCCATTTGAGAGAGTGATTAAGGGCTATATAAATATGTAATGCTATCTGAAGATCTCTTTTGGAGGTACATATGCAGCATCCAATCAAGCGTGCTCCGCTGCCCCCTGCAGGTCTTCCTGGGCAGTGCAAGGACATCAGCTCTAGTGAAGTCACCAAGAACTCCTGCCGGATCAGCTGGGAAGCGCCGGAGAACGACGGTGGCACTCCCATCGTCAGCTATACCCTGGAGCGCCGCGAGGCCTCCAAGAAGACCTACATGCCCGTCATGTCCGGGGAGAACGTGCTCACCTGCGGTGTAAAGGACCTGTACCTCAACTGCGAGTACCACTTCCGGGTCAGGGCTGTCAACAAGGTCGGCGCCGGGGAGTTCCTGGACCTGCGAAACCCCGTCATCACCGAGGAGATCAAACGTAAGAGTGCCAACTTTGACGTCAGAATCACGACAGTTACTGTTGTCTGGGATTAACACATGAAACAGAACAACTTTAAAATAAACTAATTTTCCAGTAATTGAGATACACTAATGATAATACAAAAATAATTCCACCATTCACCATTCTCTCCTTTTGCAGTTCAGATTTTTCTAATCCATAGTTAAATTACATCATTACGTCAAACAACAGTGGTGGGTCCACCGGAGAGATAGGAAGAATTGTAAAATATTAGAAGTCCTTCCATTGACTCTCATGCTTGTTTGGTTTTTAATTGATCACCTGCAACTTATTGTGTGTTCACAATGACCTTACAGGGAGAATGTGTAATATCAAAGACAGAAGCAACAGATGTTTGCTAGGTGATCAAATTGATCAGCTAGCAAACATCTGTTGCTTCTGTCTTGATAACCTAGCATAGATTTATTATGTCTCCATTGTGTCCAATGACCAGCTACTGATGTTCAATGCTTTGTCCACAGAGAAACCAGACCCTCCCATCCAGGTGGAGGCCTACGACCCCACCTCCAAGTCCATCACTATCTCGTGGAAGGCCCCCGACTACGACGGCGGGTGTGCCATCCAGGGCTACATCCTGGAGAAGATTGAGAAGGACGGGGAGCGCTACGAGAGAATCAACCCCAACCTCGTGCCCGGGTTCTCCTACGTGGTGCCGGACCTCAAGGAGGGCGTGGAGTACCAGTTCCGGGTCCGAGCCGAGAACAAGGCTGGCGTCAGTGAGCCGTCCCGCAGCTCACAGCCAATAACGGCGGCCGATCCCGTTGGTAGGAACAAGCAGCAGGCACACTATGGGCACCGCAGGCTCTAATGCAAATGATCTGGTCCTTTACATGTAGTATTCCACCTAGTGGCCGGAGCTCTGCAGCTGCATTTTCAATATAGTAGGCCTATATCTACAGTATTATGATACTGTCTCATAGGAATACATTATTGTGAATGATAAATGAGCTCAGCGGTGGTTTGTTCATTACCCTGTGTTCACACGGACAACAAACATTCTCCAGTGGGTGCTGCACAACAACTTGGTGGGGTGGAAACAGACCTATTTAATGTAAATACTGATGCGACACGGTGACCAATGGGAGTGCAGGCAACGTTGATCCAACCAATAAGCATCCAGGAACACCCATAAGTGACAAGCATGTCATGTGAACACAGGGCTATGGTCCCTACGAGTTTTGATCCATGTTTGACCTGTTGCTAGTGGTCAGCCCTTCAGACTGGAGACACTTGGAGCCACTAAATACACAGGATATGTCTATTAATATATGAATAATATGTATTTCATGCCAGAAAGAACTGCACTATACATGATTATATTACATATATGCTTTCAAAAACATGTGTAAGTCCCATGAGTTGCTTGTTATGTAGACAGCACTATAGCGCGTCTCTGACCAAACATGGTTTTCCACCGCAGACAAGCCCAAGGTGACCCTCCACGCACGCGTCCAATCTGGCGTGTGCATCAAGAATGGCGAGGAGATCCGTATCGACGCCTACATCTCCGGGTCTCCCTACCCCAAGGTCACCTGGCTTAGGAACGACGAAGACGTCACCAAGGAGCCCACCAAGAAGCTTCTCCCTATGGTCAGGAGGAAGAAGAAGACCAAGGTGTGTGTGCTGTCTTACTTAAACACATTTGCCATTCAAAGGAAGAACTATTGTCATTTTAAAGAGGTTCTATATGACCTTCTACCACTAGAGGTCACACTTGACCACCTGCATCTCAGACCAAAACAATGCACACACACACACACACACACACAACATAAAGAGCTCGGACTACAGGAGGAGCTTTAACAAAGCCAATCTTTTGTTCTGGGAAGGTACCGGAGCCGGAGGAGGTGTTTGTGACCCCCATGCGCCAGCGCCTGGGCCTGGACCAGACCAAGAAGGGCAAGACGGCGCTCATGATCCGCGAGTCTGTCCGAGCCGACCACGGCACCTTCACCATCCGGGTGGAGAACTCCCACGGCTCTGCCTCTGCCTCTTGCGATGTCAACGTCCTGGGTAAGACCGAGCTCAAGGCCCCCACATCATCTCCTGGTTCCCACACATAATCTCTCATTATCAGTTTCACTCACTCACCTGCCCCCTTGTGGCCAATACAACACATTGCCAAGGTCACAGTTTCACGCTGTGTCATCTCCTGCGCTCAATAGACAAGCCTGGCGCTCCCATCAACTTCACCTTCGACGAGGTCCGGGACACGTCTGTCATCTGCAACTGGGAGCCCCCGGTGGACGACGGAGGCAGCGAAATCCTCAGCTACATGCTGGAGAAAAAAGACAACCGGAGCGAGGAGATCGGCTGGATCACCGTCACGTCCACGCTGAAGGACACCAGCTGCCAGGTCGGCAAGCTGATCGAGGGCAAGGAGTACATCTTCAGGGTCACCGCCGAGAACAAGTTCGGCAGCGGGCCACCCTGTATTTCCGAGCCGCTGGTCGCCAAGAACCAGTTTGGTGAGCGTCGGAGAACACCATTTGTGCTCAGCAGGAATACATCAAATCAATGAATTGATCAATGAAATTATGTATATCGCGCCTTTTGTGCAAATGTGCAAAGCAAGGTGTTTAACAGAACATTGAAAATAAAACAATACAGTGAAAACATTCCATCAATATATTGGTAATAAACAATAACATAATAAAATATATAAATACTCATACATAGTAAATACTAATATAAAAAGTTGTACCTTAAGATTCCCTTTATTAATAACACACCATACATGGTGTATTTACCTGTGTCTCACCCCTTCCCCCCACAGATCCCCCCGATGCCCCCAACACCCCCAGGGTCCACGAGGTGACGGCCAGCAGCGCCCACATCTCCTGGCATGAGCCCAAGGACAACGGCAGCCCCATCCTGGGCTACTGGATCGAGAGGAAAGAGGTGAACAGCAAGCACTGGACACGGGTCAACCGCGCCCTGCTCAACTCCCTGGAGGTGAAAATCGGCGGCCTGATGGAGGGCCTCACCTACATCTTCAGGGTGTGCGCCGAGAACCTGGCCGGGCCCGGGCCCTTCAGCGAGCCCACAGACCGCACCGTCGCCATGGACGCCATCAGTGAGTGGCCTTGTCAGGGTCCACCGGCGACCGTTCTTTTGTTGGCCTGGCTTTGTATCCGGTTATGACATCAGGCATTTATTGCATTCATATATGTGCCACCAACAAGTATTTGTTGTGAAAGCATGTTTCCCTTCACTCCTCAAACTGACTTTCCATCTCGTGTGGTGTCCCACAACCAGTGAGACCATAGAGGACCCATTGCTTTGGTCCAAACTCATGACACCTGTTCCCATTGGCTGAGGACGTTGGGCACTGTTGTTGGACTGAACATCCATGGAGAGATCATGGATAGAGAAAGGACAGCACTCAGACACATTTGAGTGTAGGCGCTCTCTACAAAAGAGAAGGAACATTATTTAGGTTGTGAGCAGACTATGTAAGAGCACAAGGACAGTTTTTGAGGGAGAGAAGTATATCCGTGTGAGAACAGGGTCCATTTTAGGGTATGTATGTTTGTCCAAGAGCAAAGACATTTTTTTTGTATATATTTTTTTTTAATTTTATTTGACCAGGAATGGGCACATTGAGATTAAACATCTCTTTCACAAGAGTGTCCTGGCCAAGGCAGGCAGCAGCATAATTAAAACAGTTACAAACATAAGTGTTATCTGTGATTTAAATAATTGTCCTCATGAATTATGGCACCAAAAAAACGTCAAATGTTCCAAAGTTCCTTCACAAGTGATTATATCTCTCCCGTTTGTCCCAACAGTGCCCCCTGGCCCCCCGACTCCATGGGTCGTGGACACGGGAAACACTTTCGTCATTCTGGCCTGGAAGCCCCCCTTGTACAACGGCGGAGGAGACATCTCGGGCTACCATGTGGAGAAGGTCTGGGACTAACAACGTTAACTTTAATGAATGTTATACATGAACTGAACAGAAGGAGTGCCCTCTGTTTACTGTGGCTTTTAGTGCAAAATAAATAATGTTCTGAATCTTACGCTAAAGCCCACACCTTAAACTGGTACTTCTACTTTTGATTGGTACTATCTGTATCCTTTAGTATACATACATATACTGTGTGTATACAGAATCATTCTATTTGAGTAAGCCAGCTAACATGGTGACACGCTGATTGCACATGCCTGGTGTGTCCTCCAGGTGCTGGCCGGTGAGAAGGAGTGGAGCCGCTGCACAGAGTTCCGCTGTAAGGAGCTGACCTACACCGTGACGGGGCTGACCGAGGGAGCCGACTACTACTTCAGGGTCGTCGCTGTCAACGACGCCGGACCCGGCGCACCGGGCGTGACCGAACCTGTCACCGTCAAAGAGCCTGAAGGTACCGACGGAACATTACGTTTCCATTGGCGCTCTGGCTGATTTGAATATAAAAATAGTTTGTCCAATCATATGTGAGGAACACCATACAGATACAGGTGTGCCCACGTAGAGGTAATACCCCACCATGCCGTGTGTCTGACGGCGCTGTGTGTCCCACAGTGGCTCCCGTGGTCACCTTCGACATCTCCGTGAGGCACGGCGTGATCATCAGGGCCGGTGAGGCGCTCCGGCTGCCGGCGGTGGTGATTGGCCGGCCCGAGCCCGAGATCAAGTGGGCCAAGGACGGGGCGGAGCCTGACAAGGAGCGTGCCTTGTTGGAGACGGAGGGCCAGAACACTGCGCTGGTCATCAAGAAGGCGGTGCGGACCGACCACGGGAACTACCAGGTCACTGGCACCAACAGCAGCGGCACCAAGACGGCCGAGACTAGAGTGGACGTCATGGGTCAGTTGCTGATTCCACCGCTCACTCAGTGTGGGGGTTGGGACCCCCTGTGGGGACGTCGGTTGCTGTTAGAGGGTCCTGAGATTACTTTAGATTTTTAAGATCATCTAGTCTCTAATGAGGCTATGCTAAACACATTTTAAATAAAATGTTTTAAAATATATTCATATGCTTTTGCATAAAGAAATCATACCAATGGCGTTAAAATCAAAATGGCTAAGAGACTGTGACATTTAATAACCAGGAGGATGAGACAATAGAAGGGTGAGAGACAGGAGGGTGAGACAGGAGGAGAGTAAGACAGGAGGGTGAGAGTGAGACGGAATGAGGGGGAGACAGGAGAATTGTGAGACAGGAGGGTGAACCAGGAGGAGGGTGAGACAGGATGTGACTGTGTCTCCACCCCTAGACGTTCCGGGCCCCGTGGTGGACCTGAAGACGGTGGCGGTGACCAAGAAGAACATCACGCTGACCTGGGCCGACCCGCTGGACAACGGCGGCAGCGACATCGTGGGCTACGAGGTGCTGCGGCGCGACGCCAATATGAAGCTGTTCCGCCAGCCCATGGAGACGGCCTCCTGCAGGTGTGACGTGCAGGACCTGCTGGCAGGGGAGGAGTACGACTTCCGGGTCGTCGCCAGGAACAAGTACGGAGACGGAGCCCCCGCAGACCTGGGCCCCATCCTGGCAGTGGACCCCAAAGGTAGGGCCAGCCTACAATACCATGCATGCACCTGGTCTCACACTAAGGGGGACAGGGTGGTCGAGTGGCCTGGGTATTGAGCTCCCAGCCAGAAGGTCGTGGGTTCGAACCCCGGTGTTGACCTACCTGTAAGCATCCTTGAGCATCAATCACCATCGGTGTGTGGGTGGATGTGAGGCAAAATACTGTAAAGTGCTTTGGATAAAAGCAGTCCATTTACTATTTACTACCCAGCATACACCTGGTCTCACACCGGCCAGCATGCACCTTGTTTTGGAGCAGCACAGATGAATAACAATGTCTAAAGGTAGGGCCAGCCTACACTATCCAGCATGCAACATGTCTTAGAGTACCCAGTGTGCCTGTGTGCGTGTGTTTGCCATGTATGCCATCAGAGGTCTTGATCAGCTGGCAGGGTTACATGTAGGCCTATGTAGGGCATTGAACCCTGGACCCTTCCGGTAGAAAAGCACTTTCCAGACCACTGGGGCACCCCAAGCACTGGTCTCGGTGTCCCCCTCCAACCTGGAAGGTCCCGGGTCCGATCCCGTCCCTCCTCACCCCCCAACCCCCATTTCAACCAGTCCGATATTGAGCAGGGTCTTCTGCCCCCCACCGCCCCACTCGGCAGGACTCCCATCCGCTCCGGAGAAACTGTGCTACACCGACCGAGGGAAGACCTCTATCAGCCTGGCCTGGGAGCCGCCCCGCTCCAACGGTGGCAGCCCCATCCTGGGATACTTCGTGGAGAAGATGCGAGAGGACAGCACGGAGTACGACGTGGCCAACCACCGCATGTTCCCTGAGTGCCACGGCACGCTGGAGAACCTGTCCGAGGGCCAGGAGTACGACTTCCGCGTGCTGGCCGTGAACGAGGTGGGAAACGGGGACCCGTCCAAGGCCATCACCGTCAAGATCCAGGAGGATCAAAGTATGAACACACACACATATATAGGGTTGGGTATTGGCAGGATCTGATACATATCATGATACATGTGTCACGATACGATTGTGTTGTTATGTGTCACGATACAATTGTGTTGTTATGTATCACATTACATGTGTCACAATATGATACATCATGATACATGTGTCACAATAATATTGTGTTATGTTTCACGATACGTATCACGTCACGTGTCACAAACGATACATATCATGATACATGCATCACAATACGATACATTTCACGATACATGTGTCACGATACGATTGTGTTGTTATGTGTCACGATACGTATCACGATACATGCGTCACAATACGATACATATGATACATGTGTCACAATACGATTGTGTTATGTGTCACGATACGATTGTGTTGTTAGGTATCACGATACATGTGTCACAATACGATACATATGATACATGTGTCACAATAGGATTGTGTTGTTATGTGTCACGATACGTATCACGACACGTGTCACAAATAATACATATCATGACATATGGGTCAAAAACAATACGATTGTATACATTGTGATAAAATACATGGCGATTGGCATTGGCATTGCGATACATTGCAATATTATACATAATTGACTGAATTATTTAAAATAGTGCTACAAAATACTACATTCTAAATCCAAATTGGTTAATTAATAATGAATCAATGATGGAGTTACGGTATATTCTTCATTTAGTATATGTATTCCCTTTGCGCTCAATTAAAAAGTATGTATCGACACTAGAGGCTTCAAAATTGATATTTTTGTGAAAACAAAATGTGTATGCTGCATGCTCAGCTTTATCCAACTGGCCCATGGCATCAGCCTCTCCTGCTGATGGACACATGCATCACATGGCATCCAGTGTGTTGGATCATTGCTTCATCATGAACCCTTTACGTACGCTACGCCTCATGCATACCTTCTCGCGGTGTGTGCAGTCGCTCCCTCCATCTCCATCCTGAAGTACTTCAAGAGCAACGCCATCATTGTGAGGAAGGGCCAGGCCATCGACATGCCGGCCGAGGTGCTGGGCCTCCCCTTGCCCACCGTCCAGTGGATGAAGGACGACGTGGTCATCGACAAGCCCGACGTGGAGAAGATGACCATGGAGTTTGAGGAGGTGACAACGTTGCTCTGCTACTGCATTACCGCTGCTGATAATCCACCTTCACAGTAGTAATAGAAGTATACAGCTGGTGGTATACTTTATACTGTATATTGTAGTCCAGATAACTTTGAGAAGTATCTATTTTTAAAAAGTGGTGTATGTGTACGTGGTATAAAGCACCAATTGCTAAATCTGGTTAAAATACTATAGCGAAAGATCACAGGGCCCCGCCCCCACTGCCACACGACTAAACGTTTGACGTATGTGTGTGTGTCTGTTGCGACCACCAGGTGGACAAGATCACCCAGAGAACCAAGATCGCCATCCCAGTGACCGTGCGGCAGGACAAGGGCAACTATAAGCTGGTGGCCGAGAACTGCTACGGCAAGGCCCAGCACGTCATCAGGCTGGAGGTCCTCGGTAAAATACCCTTCACTAACCTAACCCTCTACCCTGGTGTTGGGCTGAAGCTCCTGGTAAATACCCTTGTTCACTAACCTAACCCTCTACCCTGGTGTTGGGCTGCAGCTCCTGGTAAATACCCTTGTTCACTAACCCAACCCTCTACCCTGGTGTT
>JAODUH010010061.1:0-29778 GCA_027564835.1 Typhlichthys subterraneus
AGCTGATTTTTATAAACTTGGTCACATTGTTTCCTCCTACTTAAACTCCATAAACGAACACGCTGGAACTGGGTGAGAAGGCACCACCCACAATTCCAACACTGTGCATGGCAAAAAATTAACCCAGCCCTGGCTCCATAAATAGGAACTTAAACAGTGGTTAACACCGCGTATATCACAATGCCCTTGTCTTCACAATATGTTTCAATGGGTGGGGCAGAGCTTCTGAGGAAGTTTGTTTTGATTTGAGCTCAAAGTTAGCAAGCGTTCTCAAGAATGACTAACCCTGCCTTTAATTAAGGATATATTAAAACACTTGACATGACTCACATGTATAAAACCTAAATGCATAATTGACTCCCTTTGTTCAAAGCAAAATAATGGGTAACATACACATACTCAGTTTATAATTTACTGTGTGGTATACTGAAATATATAGAACTCTTTGGATTTTTAATTTTTAAAATTTTTGAAGATTGTGGTTTAGTTTTCCAGCTATAATCAAATATTATCAAAATGAAATAGTTCAGGGTTTAAAAATATACCACCACCAGCCACAAAAAATTGTTAATATGTGATTGTGGCTGATTTGTCTATCTAACTGAACCTCCTAGAAAACAGTAATGTAAATATGAATTATTCTCACTTAGACATTTTCAAAATACACATTCTACTAGTAGGCTATTGGCAGAGGGTATTTTATGTATGCTGCTTTCAATGTCTATAACTGACCTGGCTGACATGTAGATATTTGACCAATCGTAATCCTTTTATCTTGTTGAACGGAGAAAATGTCCATCAGCTCATCATGTATGGATGAGGCCTAAAGAATAGAAGTAAAATAACTGTAACTGTAACTGTAACTATAAACTATATGTAAATGTATAACAATTAAAACAAGCAACTTACAATGTGGAGTACTGTACTGCAAGGCTTTATATAGACTAAAATGAATACTACTATATGAGCATTACCAAA
Source organism: Typhlichthys subterraneus (assembly GCA_027564835.1). NCBI lineage: Eukaryota > Metazoa > Chordata > Actinopteri > Percopsiformes > Amblyopsidae > Typhlichthys > Typhlichthys subterraneus. The sequence goes on from JAODUH010010061.1 coordinate 979, forward strand.
CTCCTTGACATTACTGTAATGTACCTGTTTTAATTGTTCTGATTGGAACTTTTGCAATGAATTGAAATTGTCCAGATCAGCTGTGCTCTTAAATATCCAGGTTTATAGAGTTAAGTATGGCAGTCCCCACCATTAGGAATACTGCATAATTACACAATTGATAATATTTCAACAATTTACATAAAGGTATTATGACTATGGTAATTTTCAATACAAAAGCTGCCACAGCTATGTTGATTCAGAGTAATTATTTATATATGTGCATTTAGCTGTTTTTCACCAAAACAGTGAAATTGTCAACACCAAAAGCAACAGTAGCTCCAGTTGATTCAGAACTGGGTGATAATGTGTTCCTTGCATTTTGTCACATTTCCTTAGATGTCAGGGATGTAAACACACTTTATAACCTCTACAGAGCTTTAAAAATCCAACATACAGAAGACACAGTACAGTACAGTGTATTGTTTAAGGAGGATCACGATAGTACTTTATTTCTCTCCTAAATTTAGTTTTTCAGTTGTATGTTTATTCTGTTTTTTTCCCACTTCGCCCCTCCACACCATCCACACGCACACATGTACACGCACACGCACAAGCACACACACACACACACACACACACACGCACAAACCCCTCACCTTTGGCTGATATGTCACACTCTCATCCAGAAGCAACAGGCAACTGCTCTGCATAAAGACAGTCGGGACAAAAGACAAGGTACAATGATGAAAGAAGATCTAGATGAACACAGACATTTAAATATACAGTAACATGATAGTTTACTTCTGCTGATGTCTTAATGGGACCTTGTGGAGTCTCCTGGTCCAGATGTTGGCAGACCTCTGTGATGTCATCCAAAACAGGGTCTGCCTGGGGTAGAGCATCCACAGCTTACATTGTTAGAGTTACATTTTGTGTTGTTGAACATAATAGATGTATTTAAATGCACAGTTACCAGGTTGGCCATCTTAATGTAGAAGAGTGTGCATGTGTTCTGATGCTGGTAGATGTAGGCCAGAGCTCTGGGGTCCGACTCATCCTTTCTTAGAGAGCTGATCTTGCCACTTGCATGGTCATGCTCCACTAGCTGAGGATGACAGCGTTTACATTTGATTTCATGTTTTGACTGTCCACAGTCCTTTGAAATGTAAACTTCATTTAACCAAGCAAGTCACAAACTATTTGCAAGGATGGCCTGCCAAAAGGTACGGGATTGGGGGGAATTGATAAGATAACGGTGTCTTAGTCTGTATGCAGTATGCACATGGTGTAAACAGTTCTGTGGACATAAATACTGTACTTACACTGTAGTAATGTAAATCATAAATTGCATTAATTACCATAGACATATTTGAACCAGTCCCTGTGAGGAATGGATACTGTTGGACAAATTAAATGACTGTAGGTCATTTCAGGAGGTTGAAAGATAATTTCAAAATCTGTAAAACTTTTTCTTTTAATTGTCTTCAATATAGCATTATGAAATTTTATATTAATAAAAATGTCATAAAGATTTGTTTTATGCCGATAAAAAAATATTTCTAAATTATGTAGTAATTTACATGCATTATGCTATAAAAAACTATTTGCAGGGGTGTTGAAATATCCTGGAGACGCTCCTTTGGAAAGTGTTTGCAGTACTGGGAAAATACCTCTGGGTCATTTTGAAACCAATCGGTGTTACTACCACTGTTTTGTGGCATCATCTAGCTCTTTCACAATTTTGAAAAAAAACCTTCACTTCAACGTCATCACACGTATCCACCCAAATTGTGAAAATGTTTAAGCAAACATGGTTTCCAGATTTTAATCTCAGCAAATATTGAGCTGTGAGTAATTATCAGGAGGAGCCAGGCTAGGGTGTAAATTGTCTCAGAAAACTTTCAAAACCACCTCTATATAAAAATGTCCCTCACATATACAGTAAGGTATTCAATTATTTTTTCTTAATTTAAGAAGGGGCATTTGAACTGAGAGCTGTTTATTAGCAATAGTGGCCACAACATGCTGCTATACTCTAAATAATCTTGGAAAATATGTACACACTAATAGGAAACAAAATCAGCACTGAATCTTAATCAGATTACTTGAACCGGTTTAACAGGTCACTTTTCATCATTGTAAGATAGCATGGAGTGTGAGAGAAATGACTGTATAACCTACTCACCCCTGTTCTCTCATCTACTATCTTCAGGCCACTAATAGAAACCTTCAGCCAAATTCTCTGTTTGTGCTTTCCTTGGCTTCTAGAAGCTGCTTCCAGTCCCTTAGAAAGCCCCACCCACACATACACACAAAGGACAAACATATTAGGCATACACACATAACACGAGACATAAATCATGTGTTCAGGTCACACTGAGGTTACGTGAATTCATATATTCAAGTGAAATTACCTCTGTAGTCTCTCTCGTGACCCCAAACAACATATTCTGTCCACATCAAGGTTAACAATACGCTGCCTTTTGAAATAAGCTTCCAGTGTATGCCCTCTAACCACAAGTCATGAGTCCGGCCCAAACTTCCCTTAAAACCGCTGTGTACATTTTCTAATGTACATAGATACAGTAAGAGAGCTCTGTGGAAAACCAACTGATAGATATTATAAAGCAGGGCAGCTGGCTGTGAGTGTTTTTCAATTAATACACATCATTTCAGGAAATGACTCCAGAAATGTCTGGAGATGATGAGTTATGTCCAGGGAAACTTATGCAATTATTAAGTATTGTCCAATGAACAACCAATAATTACTCCTATTCTATTCTAGCAACATTCCAGGAATACATTGAATTAGTCTACAGACAATAACTCCTTTAGTATCAGAATCAGAATTTAAAGTGTTACCTAAAGAACAACAACCAACAGCTGCTAGAATGTATTTACCAGATTGCAATACTTAGTTACATTTTACATACGTGAAGGTATAGTAAACTAATACACTTTTTGTCAAATTCACCAAATATCTCCTCGTGACCTGATATCTCTGTGCGTGCTGAAATAATAATCTGGTACTTCTACACAGCCCTTTGTTTTCTATAAAACAAAGTGGTGCAGACCACACAACAATATCCTAGCCTTCGCAATGCGTTTACAATGTGTGGCATAGAAGGTAGAGGTGTTTATATTTTGATCGAGTTCAAATATCAACAAGCGTTCTCCAGATAATCAAATATCATGGTTTAAAATGGCTTTGATACTGTTTTCATATTTTTATCATGAATTAGCATGGTACCTTATACCTCAGCAATTGACAAATATCCCATAACATTAACTGATGATGATGTTATCTTTGCTTGTGAGATAATAAGATGGTATGGTAATGGTGAACAGTATAGATTTCCAGTAAAGGTGATAAGCTCCTAGAAGCTACCTTGAGTTTCATCATGGTACCCAAACACATCTTGTCATCATGGGCCTCTGGAATAGGGTCCACTCCAATGAGCTTGGCTTTATATCGAATTCCATCGTCTTGGAAACGCGCGGTCGTGTCACCTGGCATTTTGGGGGCAGAGGTCACTGGCAACAACAATACATATAAGTCTAATGGGACAGTATATATATTAAGGCAGTTTTACTCAGACTGGTGGTTGGGACACTCAAAGCACAAGATGCTGAATTTCTATATTATTATTACGCATTAATTAATTTAATAATAATAATAAAATGGAACAACCACCTTAAATAGGACACTCTGGTCCCCAGTCTTGCCCATTTTAGCAATATTATGCAGAATCAAGTTTTATGTGATTGTTTCGGTTGAATTCTGCCTTTGTTTTGTAGGTTTGAAACATCTTATGTTTTGACCAATGTTTGTCCTTGTGCCCAGACTGCACGTGTAAAGGTGTTGACAGACGGCACCACCGTAAAAGAGATCTACGTCTCAGTCTGACGCCCTCCTTCTCGCTAAAATCAATTTGAAAGAGAAACAAAAACCTGCTTTATAAATGTTTCCATTCTGTTTACTGTTGTCTTTACTACATGTGTATTTTTATGCTTTTATATTACAAACCACTGAGAACCACCGTGTGTGTCGTGTGGGAGGGGCTTATAAGTGGACTGCTGAGATTAGCTTTAGACGGATGAAAGAAAGACACGCTGACTCTGCTTATCTTGGTCAATGTTTCTTCCCATTTCTGGAGTGGCAAGGGCAAAACTCCCACAGTGTGTCTCTCATGCACATGGAGCACTGCTGCACTCTTCCCTACTCCTCCACTACAGCTCTCAGAAGCTCATACCATCTCATACACCTGCAACCATAGTCACACACCCTTTCATTTGGGGTTGGGGGGCTACAGAGCATACAGAAGTGCACCTTTAAAGTGTGTTGCACCAAACAGGATTGTATCACTGTGAATATACTCTATACCAAATGACAATACACTTAAAGAGGAGCTTTAGTCAATCATCTCACTTTTGAACTTCTATTTTTTTTTTTTTTGCAGTAGAACTGGAATTTAAACTCATCTCAAGTAATTAAACTCCCATAAAAAGGAACACCAGCCTTGTGGGCTAATGTTTAACATGTCTGAAAGTTAGTAAATACAATGATATAACATATACAGTACATTGATAGATTCTCTGTACATATGCCTTTGCCAAAACAACTGATGTGAAAAAGAGTCGTCTGTGCTCCCACAAACTCAAATAAACAGACATACTTCAGCTGGAACATTCAAGTGAACATGACATGTTTAAGATGTGTTTACAGTACGTATACAAAACTCTCCAGTGATAGATAAGGAAGAAGAAAAAAATACATTTCATTAAAGGTAACCTGAACCAGACTAAATGTTGTAACAAACCATTACAAAATGTACAGTAAGCCTAAAAAACGTAGCACCCACAATAGATACAGTATGTGTGTGCAAACAATGTATGGGAAACTTCAGGTCATGTTGTTTATATGTTCTTCAATAACAGACCAGTTCCTTTGGACAGATAGAAACCAATCCATTTAAAGTCAGGAGTGGGCACCCACCTTACCTCGTTTACTGGATGACCGCCAGGTCTTGACGGGAGTCTGGCTTGGAGCGGGACAATGCCCAGCTGTGCCTGTCACCTCTTGGACTGGCTCCATGCTGATGCACTGCCTGACACAGACTGTTAAGGACTCTAATGGAGCACGTCACACTGTAAGAAGCTTGATACATTTCTGCCTAAAATAGTATAAAAAGCGCTAAATGGATCCTCGCACGTAGCAACTGTGGGGAAAGCGGTCCGCATGTCCAAACTCCCCCCTCAATATCAGGTGTCCTACTGTACATGCTCATTAAAAACAAAACATAATGTAAAAGCTGGAAATTACCCTTAGTGGTGAATTCAATTAAACATAATCTGTTGTGAACATTAACAAAAGTATGTGCATCAAAACACTCTATGGGACAAATTTGCAATATACTCATGAGTGATATAAAACAATAATTCAGCTATGAGTCGTTGTTGTCTTAATGAATATATTTAATACAAGCATGGCCATGGAGAAGTCACATACAGCATGCTATGTAAGATGCTTCTGCCTAGGTTAAGGCAGCAACAGACTTTATACTGTGACAGAAGGGGGAAGGGTATCTTTGGAACAGCAAGGAGTTTACAATGATAGCAAGGGTATGGTAATCACTCAGGATACATACATACACAAGATAATAGCTACAGTAATTGACAAATGCCGGGGGGGGGGGGGGGGGCAAACGTAAAGACAAAGGGAAAGATCAAAGGTGGTCATTCGGTAAGTTCTCACGAGGAGAGCATAGGTCATTCAGTGGTCATTCGGTCACATACATCTCTAATATACAGTAAATTGTCTTAAGAGTAATATATATATGGCTTAAGGCCATCTAACACAAAGTATAACATACATAGGTTAAGATATATATATAAGCAATAAGATACAAATCAATTCTCCAACAATGAGAATAAGTTTTATCCATCTCACCTTCTGGGGATGTTGCTTCACTCTCAGCCTTGTCCCTGGTATGACTCCAGGCGCTGGGCTGTGTGAACTGTCTCAGGGCTGAAGGTCAAACTGAAGCTTTGCTAGTGATATATTAACATCCGCTGGGAGACAAAAATATGTGGGAATATCACAGGAAGTTTATAAATGATCTGATGCCCAAGTCATATTGTGTGTGTGTGCGTGTGTGTGTGTCCTGGGAATAACCTTTAGCCAGGAATTATGAGAAGCTTGGCCAATTTGATTGTGATGATTATACTAAAAACTGTACTGGGACCTGCTTCCAAAAGTAAGTTTTAGTTCAAACCAATGAAAAAAGCTATACTGTTATACTAAATAAATGTTGAATAAACCAGGAAGTGTTATTGCAAAATTATGAGTCATATTCAGTGTGAAAGCTTACATGCATCATAAAGGGCTCATTCCCACCGATGTATACAAAATACTGCATACTGAATTAATAGAAAAATTGCAGGAAAAGAGCTAAATGCATATCAGTCAGGGGTTTTCTATAAATCTTTCCTTCTTGTTATAACAACATTTAAGTAGACCAATTCAGAATTTGAACATTTGGCTAAAACATGAGGTTATCAAACAACACAACAAAACATTGCATACTATATTTTAGCATAATTGAATGTATTATTTATTTTCTTCTTTATAAGTAGTGACAGATAAAAGTCAAAATCATGTTTCCCTGCTTCACCGCCACAAGCAGCAGACACCCCAAACATACCTGTTTTGACCTTTGGGTGGTGAAAGTCTCTATAACTTCATTGCAAAGAAGAACCTTGACAGAACAAACCATTTAGAATGAACTAACCTTATTTACTTTAAATTATGTTTATGCATTAATATGAATATTGTCTCCTGCACTATTTAAATTAGCTATTTTCATGCTGACGTTTATTTTGTTTCTGTTCTGTATTACATATAATTTCATAAACGTCAAATACACTCTTAGAGCCATATGTTAGACAAACTACATTTTAGCCTTAAACTGCAGTCAGCTAACATTTTTAACACCTCAATATGTTAGGATTAGCGACTCTGCATGTTTACGCTTTTAAGTTAAACTTTTCATCAAAATAACCCATTACTGTAATTATTTATCACGTATGAGTATTCAGAAAAAGAGATGCTTTTTGGGAAGCCCCCTCCCACATTATATGTTTACCGTTTATACACAACCCATACATTACCGGAAATGCAGGGTTTAATTATTTATTTAGTTCCTTGTAAAAAGAGGCATATAATAAAAAAGCACATGGGAGTTGAATGAAGATATGAAACAGGACACAAAAATTTGAGTTTTCAGCCAATAATAAATACTCATATGGCTCGCAGTAAAATGACACTTGTGTGACTGCAGGTTGTGCGTCACTAACCCCATGGCCAGATACTGTATTATTTCATCACTCGGGGGGGTTCTCTCTGCTTCATGGGTCATGGAAACCCTGCTAGTCTTTTCTGGAGAAGGCTTCCCTGCTACCCCATTCCCATAATGAGCAATAAAGAAACAACCACTGCCTTGTCCCCTTCATCCCTCATTTTTTTCTTTATTATAATCTGCTTCCTCTTTCATCCCGGTTTGATATATATGTGTATAACTTTTTACATAATTCAGAAATGTCACAAACATTATTAAATAATTAATCTCTAAAATATCAAAGGTCAAAATATGATATTGTTACAAACCATTTTTTGTATTTTTTAATGTTCACAGATTTTTATAGTCTCTGTAATGTCCAGGATATGCTGTGGTATGCAGTAATAAACTAACCTCCATTTAAAGGCAAATTGAATAATTCCTACCAAATAGTTAAACAATTTTAAGTAATTGCTGACTTCAAATCAGACATTCAAAGAGACCGTAGACCATCATTAAACATTAACAAGCACAATAACTATAAATTAATTCAATGTATAATATTCTGACTCAAGCCTATAAACTATAGGAGTCAGCTTGCACCATGATTCACTAATCCTCGTTCCTAGAACAAACCAGTTGGCATCTTAGTTCATACAATGTTGATATTTATGGGACATGAGTGCCCTTTGAGCAGAGGCCACCTACCTCTTTGTTGGTGTTGTGTTTTGTCTTTTAAGGAGGCCTGCTGGCAGAGCCCCCGTGTTAATATAAACAGTAATGTCTTGTAATAGGGGTGGGAAAAAAGTCTTAGCAGACTAAGTGCACTGACGCCTAACATGTTCCCTGAATATTCATCATGAACCACAAACATTCACCGTCATCTTTGTTTGGGACAAAGGCTATAGCTTCTCTCCTCTCAAATGTTATGGAATAGCACGTCACTACCTAAGGCCGATTTAAGACTAAAACATATATGTTTAGGCTACCTTCAACTAGCAGCAACCAACTACAACTTAAGTGACAACAGATTCTGTTGATGTTTTTTCAAGATGGCAAATGGCCACAACCTACAGTCTCATGTTGTGAGGGGCTGTCTTCTGCCATAGGACGCTGTTGGTGACGCCAACAGCACTGAAGAGAGAGAGGAAGGGACATTTTTTTCTTTCGCGATATCACTCACAGCACCCATCCTGTGTCACTTGTAGAGGCCCTATGGGATGTGCATATAGAGCGCACTTTGGTTAACTTGTATGTCGGAAACCAGAATAGCCTATATTAGACTCTGTCAGAGGACAAGAAGGATGTCGCTCCTGTCAACGACGTTATGGAGATAAAGCGAACGCGCGCCGTGAATATACCAGAAAATGGGTGCGTTTCTGATGAACGCTTCAAACTTTACGCGCGGCTCTGTGACTATTAACGACACCCAGGATGCTGATGTAAAGAAAGCAATCGCATTGCCAATTCTAATGTTTGCTGGCGGGGCAGTTGGAAATATAATCGCAATAGTTGTTCTTTCAATATCGAGACAAGAGCGCAAGTCGTCTGCTTTCTACACGTTGGTTTGTGGCCTTGCGGTCACTGATCTCCTTGGTACCTGCCTTGCTAGCCCGATCACTATAGCAAACTATCTTAACCCAGACGTCCTACAGGACAGCAGTCTCTGCGAGGTCCAGTCGTTTCTGTTGCTGTTTTTTGGACTTGGGGGATTGAGCATTATATGCGCAATGTCCACAGAACGATACTTGGCGATTTGCTGCCCTTACACATACCAAAGATGGGGAGTTGACCGTTGCTTTGCAAAAAAGACTTTGTGTACAATTTATATTATTAACATCCTTTTTTGTTCCCTCCCGATGATGGGCATGTCCAGCAGTGAACTGCAGAACTCTCTCACCTGGTGTTTTATTAACTGGAGGGCACAGGACCCCTTGCCAGCTACTTATTCTTTCCTATATGGCAGCGTCAGCCTAATGCTAATTTTAGTAAGCATTGTTCTTAATTTTGCCGTTTGTGGAACCCTGTTGATTATGCGCCAGAGAACCATACAGCGGCCGGTGATCAGAGCAAGCGTGCGTGAGCGGTGGAGAGCGCTTTCTTCTGCCGCGGAGACCCAAATGATTGCGGTGCTGGTGGTGACGTCCGTGGTGGTGGTGGTGTGCTCTGCACCGTTAGTGGTAGGCCTCAAACTACATTTACAAAAAATAAAAAATAAATTAAATCATTTCAAATTGAAATAGGCTACACACACTAACCTATTACGAAGCACAAAGAAAAAAAGAGAGGAAATCTGACTAAAGACACCAAACATGTAGTAGCCTGTGCTTTGGACACACAGCCTGTACAAAAACGTTTGAGTGTTTGTTAATTAAGTTAAAGTTAACTGTACACTCAAATTTGTTTTTTGAGCTGTAAATATTACTTATTTGTGGTGAGACATATCAATGCTGATGTATTGACAAAATGACAGTTTTTACAGAAATCAGCATCGTGCTGAAAACGGATCGTAGGCTGTAGTTAAAAATCATCCAAGGACCTGGCTGGTTTTCATCGATATACTCATACGTCATCAAACTCAAATGTGAACGTTAGTTTATGTTAAAGGTGCTTTCCCTCTCAGCCCCCCTCCCCCCTCCCTCTCACTGCAGCTCTTTGAAGAGTTTTTCAAAGTTGTTCACTAAACAAACAGCTTTGATAGAGCTGGAGTGCAGTTACACTTTAAGCTTTGTTGCCTTTAGGGTACATGCAGTTATACACAAGGATAAACTAAAACATATATGCTATATCTACCTGATGAATGTTTTCACTCAAAATGGGAAAAAATAAGATGTAGGCTTGTTTTGTTGTTTCAGGTGCGGGTGTTTGACAACCAGATGCACGGAAACAACTTTAAAGCAGACCTGGCTGCTATCAGGATAGCATCTGCCAACCCAATACTCGACCCTTGGATATACATCCTCCTGAGAAAATCCCTGTTTCGGCGGATCTTGACTTTATCCAAAACATTTGGGAAACCTCACGCTAGAAATTCGCTATCCAGCACAGCACGAAGACGCTTACTTATTGACGGCGTGAGAGACAGTCACAATTTCACGCAACTCCTGCAAAATGCCAATGCTATCTCTCAGATACCTGCCACAGTAACATTCAAAGAATGTGATACAATAAATATCCATACAAGCTAACCACAAACCCTTATTAACCTAAACTGTTCACTGCCTGTTCCCAGCCTCCCCTCCCCTATATTAACCATTTCAATGAGGTGTAATCCATTGGGTTTCGATGGGAATGTCCTGAAACCAAAACAATTTCTAAGGTTTAGCCTCACAACTTCCAACAAACATACCACTGGGAAAATGTTATAAATCACAATGTTTAAAACAAATTAAGAAGAGAAGACTCACAATCCAGTTACTTTCACCATGATTAATAATGGAAATGCAGCACCATCTACAGGATTTTCACTTTTAGGCATAATTCTGGGAAGATCTGCTACTGGTCAGTCATTAAGACTATAAGGAAGAGTTAGCCATTGATGCCATTTGGGTTAAGAGACCAAATCCCATTAGTAGCTTGCCGTTTTGTATGGTGTGCGGGCAATTACAAAAAATGCATCAAAGTGGTGTCTTAAAAACAATTTGCTTCGATTGTAGAGCTGAATTTAAAGCACTGCCAAAACACTGTCCTTGAGAGTGAGCATTTCTGTCAACAAAAGCCTAATGTGCATCCCCGGCACAGTAGGCACATCTTTAGATAGATAAGAAACACTGGTTTATAGATATATAGGGTTTGTACAGTGTCTACAGGAATCTAGTTTAGTTTGACATTTTAGTGCCATGCCGAGATGACTGAAGCTCCACATATTTATTCCACAATGCATTTATTCTTTTGACATTTAAAAATAGCATTTACCAAACATAAACTGACAAGACTGTGCATGGTTGCACTTATGTACAATGTTTTTGTACATATTTTGTACATATTTTGTACTTTAAATAAAAAAAAAAATATAAACATCGTTTCAGTAAAAATTCTCAAGAATGATTTACCACACATAAAATTTAATTTGTACATTTTTACAGTTACCACCCCACTCAGCATCATTACATTCCAGGTAAGAACATTATAGCAAACACCTCAGCCTATCCTACTCCACTGAAAAAGTTTACCCAGGCTCATAAAATTGAAAATGTGATACGAGTGAGGTTCTGGTACTGCAAACAAAACTTCATCCCGCATGGCAAACTGGCCACAGACTCCCACAAAATACAAAATAAACCCCAACAAAAATCTTAAAGCAAACATTAACTTATGTTAACGCGCAAATATGTGGCTTTCTATACCTCAATATTAAATCCTTCTGCAGTGATCTGGTTTGCAGACAATAACTGGATTAGTTTTGAATCTGACACTCAATTCCATAGTTTCTCAAAAACATACTTCCAATGTGTCAACAAAGCTGATACGACATCTCTGCTGGTAGGCAAGATATCTGCTAAAGTGCTCAGCTTACCAAGCAGTTTCACAATAAGTTGTATTTGCTGCAAGTTTACAGCAAAAATGTTAGTAGCACAAACAAAACATTCTCCAATCAGACTTGATGCATGTTTACCCTCCAGTTTTCACCAGTGTGACAATGTAAACCATATTTTATGCAGAGCATTGACTGATCATGATTACTATTAAACAGTCACAGTACTAAAGCAAAATAAATGATTTACAAACATGTAGCCTACTTAGGTGAGTGTCTGCTTACCAAACATAAGCATTAGAAATAAACACCTTAAAAGAAAGGCAAAATAATCAGAAGGTATATGAATAGATACATTAAGTATCTCTTACTCAAGATTTTTTCAAAATAGAATTGTAGGAGCAGGTTATGGGAGTGTTGTTTCCATGTGAAATGTGGGTTTGTACACCCCTTTGAGACTAATGTGATTAAATACTAAATACAATTTACCTGAAAATAAAGACACCTATGCAGATCCAGGTTTTCGCATTTCGTTTTAGTTACCAATTTCTCTCAGTATCAACTCAAGTTTATAATTCGTAACCCCCCCCCCCCCAACCCCCCAACCCCCATGTCATAGCCTTTCAGGGACAGTTTTCTACAGGTAACTGACTATAGTATACAGGCTATGAGATGGTCTCCCTCTGAAGGTCACCTTTATTTGAAGGTCAAAATGTAACTTCGTGAAGCATCCATGGTTTAAAAATGTGGGGAAAAAATAGAAATTCCTCTGCCTCAATGTAATTTTAACTGTATTTGATATAAATGAAAGACTTTAAAAGTCACTTTCAGCAAGTGCTAGCAGAGGAAAATTAGAAGTTAAACAACAATTTAACAAGTATCCTAAATGGGTGGATAGAACATGGATAACTCTGCAAGGCTTGGTTCTTGTTGCAGTATTTTTTTCAATTATACAACCTACAACAATTTTTGTCTGTCTTAAAGAGTAAAAAATTCAGTTGTGTTCAGACAGTAATATGTAAAGTAGGGAGAAATATATATTTTAAAGTATACAGGTATATTTTACAATACCATCATGTTTTTAGATTACAGTATTTAATGATATACCGTTTATGCTATATTGATAACAAATAAATTGAAGAATCACATATTGCAACAGTAAGGATTGACAATGGAAACAGAAGTTGACCATTTTGAGAACAACAAATAAAACCATAGAAGTGTCACTTGTGATTGCACTGTCACATACCATGAACAGTAACATGTTGCCAACATTTCCCAGCTTTAGTCACATGCATGCCATATAATTTACCTCCCAGTGTCATAAGCAGAGCGACTTTAGATAAAGCGTATCCCAACTCACCAACTTTAAGCCTAAAAACCGCCGATACAAGTGTTCTGGCTCAGATTTTGTCAGTCTGTACCAGTGAAGAATAAATAAACAATGATATGCAGCGAAGCTCTTAAAAAGTAAAGTTTAGGAGGGAGGAAGGGCTCGGGGAGATGTCAAAACACTGGCCTGTCTGGTGATTGACACGTCTCCTATAGCGCTCCGTGACAGCAATTCAGTCTCAGACGACTTCAGAGACCCATTCTTGGGCAAGGGTGCGGCTACATACAGTAATGTCTCTGAAAAGCTTTTTATTATGCGTGTGTGGAGATGGAGACTCCTGACCTAGACCACATACTGGTGGTTCCCGCTGTAGTTCATCGTGTAGGCCTGCCGACTGTACTGGAAGTGGTCAGTGACCACACTGTTGCGGTTGTGCTGGAGCTCCGAAACATGGGAGAAAGGCACTGATCCGTTGGCCTGGATCTTATCCAATCCTGGGTTCTCAAAAGACATCAGGTCCTGCTTGGCACTGGGCAGCAGTTTCTTCTCCTTGTTGGCATCATACTTGGCCTATTGGCAGAGTAGAGGTTGAGGAGATTTATAGTGAATAGATGCATTTTACAAAAAGTACTTACAAATAAAACAGGAATTAAGAAAGCAGGTACTGCACAATGACCATGCAGACATACAGAAATACAAACACTTAAATCCCCTTTGCTTTATGCAACCCTATTCTTATCCCATCAGTAACCGTGAAACATGTTAAAACTGGACCAAATACTCCTTTCTGTACCTGCCTGTCTGAATCCACCATCACGTCCATATCACAGAGGTTTCCATATCCATATGCACAGCATGACTTCCCTCTCCCAGTCTGTCTGTGTGCCTCTGCAAGCGCATTACACTCCCTCCCTGCTCTGTGCACAACAGCCAGATGTAAGAGCACCTCACCTTATTATAGAGGAAGACCCCAACGATGGCCGTCATCATGCCCAGCACGTTGGTGGAGCTCACGGGGTTGCGCAGCATGAGGAGTGAAATGCTGATGACCATGATCCTCTTGGTGGCGTTGGCCACGGCGTAGCTGAGCGGGCTGACTAGGTTCAGCACGCTGAAGGCGATTACGTTCTGGGCAAAGTTGCAGAAGCCGCTGACCAGCAACAGGCAGAAAGTACCAGCCCATCCCGTCATGTCCGACTGGCAGCCAAGAACACAACATCAGGTACAGTCAGTGTTGGGAGCAGCGCGTTACGAACGTAACGCAATTACAGTAATATATTGCTTTTTGCTGTAACGCAGTATTATAACGTATTACAAAATATAATTTCGGTAATCTTATACCCGTTACAAAGTTACAACACATTTTTAACCCGACGATATCATCATAATAATAATAATAATTAAAATGTAATGGGCAGAAATGTACATAAACAACAAGACAACATACATATTATATTGTAGGAGACAAATGTATTAATAAAAATGAACGTATTTACACAAGTCTAATTTGTGCACTTTTAAGATAGCCTATATTTTAATAGCAAAAAAGATTGGGTGGTGTTTTGGAGAAAAGAAGGTTGGAGGTGGGGCATAAGTTGCTTAGGTCATTGGGGTCAGCAGCATTTGGTTTTTAAGTGTGGGTGTCACGGCTGCAATTTTCAGGGTGGGGGGGCACAAAGCCGATGGCGAGAGGAGTTAATTGTGTCAGTGAGCATGCGAGAGATGGAGGGAAGGCGTGTTTTGATGAGGCTAGTGGGCATGGGATCGAGTTGGCAGGTAGAAGATTTGGAGTTCAGGATGATTTCAGTTCAGTAATGGAATTTTCAGTGGAGTGAAATCAGAGAGGCCGGAGGTATAGGTGGAGTCCAATGATGTGTTCGTCCAGGATGTGTTCTCCGCAGCGGTAGAGGGTGGTTGTAGATGTAGGTACATTTCAGATTTGATGATGTCAGTTTTGTAGGTAAATCTGGCTGTTGAAAGGGCAGTTTTGCACTTTGAGAGATGATCCATGTAAGCTTGTGAGCGAGCTTCTTCTCCAGTCCTCTTGCACAGATGCTCAAGACACCGTCCAGCAGCCTTCAGCTGCCGTAGCTCAGGGGTGTACGAGGGGGCAGTGTGGGTGAAAGACACCGAGCGGGTTTTGAGGGGAGCGACGGTATCCAGGGCGGAGGAAATTGTAGTGAGTGGTGAATTTCAGGGGGGACAGATATGAGAATGGGGAACATGTCTATCAGGTTCATGAGATCAGAAGGATAATATAAACAAAACTGATTTAATGACGATTTAATTTCTGAAGTGATTTAATTTCACTTTGAGAGAGCTGGTGAGTGAACCATTGAACTGTAATGGAGTGACCGCACAGCCTCTGCCAGTGATACTGTAGTCGTTGCTTTGGCCAATGCCATTACGTACTTGTAGGCCGCACACGTTGAATTATGATGTCGCTTTGTGCTTAATTGTACACACTGTTACGGCTATACAATATGTAACAGTAGGCTATGCTAGGCTACTGCGTAACTGTGTTGCATGTCACTGAGTGCTAAATCAATTGCGACCGAAATAATCACTGAAATTCATGCCATTGGATTTTATGATTGTCAGTCTAACCTAGGCTAATGGGGGGGAGAAAAAAAACACGACTCAGGTTTTGGCCGAGTCGTGTACAGCCCTAAAAATGCAGTATATTTTAAATAGTAAAGCTACTTATCCAACTAATACTTTGATGGGTGTATGCTGAATCAGTAGTGCATTTCATTAACTGTAATAGTATTACAAAGTAAATGCAGACATTCATTTGATGTGCTCCTTTATACTCACATCTCCATTGACCAGGAATGAGGCGAGGTCCACAAGAACCCAGGTGGGCAACATGAAGAGCACAGCGTTGAAGCCTAGGATGTTGAGCAGCCTAAGATGGTGGATGTGCGTGTCTCGTAATACCTTGGAAGATGTAATGTACTGTATAGTTACACAACACTCCAGCATGAAATGAGCTGTACAAATCCTCTAAATGTGTAACGTTTAGACATCACACCAGTACACAAACTAATTAGGTAACAGAACCCTGAGAGGTCTTCAATTCCAACCTTTTTGGAGAAAATGTTCTGCAGAGAGAAGCAGAGTGTTGCAGCCAAGGCGCTGATGAGGCCAGATACATCAAAGGACAGTTCAGTCGCTGTGGCCAGGAGAACTCCTCCAATGATAGGGACAAGAGATACATATACCTAAAATGTGCACAAAAGGAAATGTAGGCCAAAATCAGCAACCGTAGCAGTCTTTCAGTGTCCCGCAATGTTTTCGTTGACGCTTTGTACCAATGCATGTGACGCGCTCAATCAATCTTTATTTATATAGCACTTTTCATACAAATTCATGTAACACAAAGTGCGCTGCATCTAGCAGAGTGCTAACGCTAACATTGTTAGCTGCTGCTCGTCTGCCTGATATTTACCGCTACAGGCTATAAACCGGACCGAATTAATCTGCTACAGACATCAGTGGATATAGTACACAAACACACCATGCCACATATTTGTCTTCTTTTTGTCTCAGGATTACTGGGCGCATTCGCAGCTCATTGCTGCCTCTCATAGTCCATTAACGGCACTATTTTCCAGATCTGAGCATAGTTATAAGTATATTTTTCCGAGTCAACGGTACATTTAGCAAATTGACGTATTCACGTAACCGGTGACATCGGTTACGTCGACTAATCGTCCCAGCACTAATTGTTACTCCAATTTACTTATTTGAACTGATACTGAGATGTGCTCAATATTTCCAGTGCATATTTCCTTAGATTTACAGACTATGTTTAGCACTTAACATTAATATCTTCAGCCACATGAAATAAGTAAGTAGGTAAGTAAGTTTATATGTATAGCGCTTTTCTCAGACAGGTCACAAAGTGCTTCACAGTATCAACAATGGAGTGTCACAATGCAAAAACAAAAATGCCAGTAATCTATAGACTTCCATATGACATTCCATAACAGCAATAATGAATAACAAGGTGCAATACACAATAAAATACTCAAAATAAATAAAAAAAAAAGTACAATACACAATAAAATCACAATTTGATCACAATTTGACAACTGCTGTCATCAAGTTTGTTTGACAAAAGCTTTATAAAAATACATATAGGCAACTTTAGTCCATTGCTTCTGAAATAGGATTAACTAACAGTGATCTATCTATTCACTGGCTTCCAGCAAAGAATGTGTCAACAAAGCCCACTTTGCACAAAACTAAATATGACAGGCTTATGTTAAAACAGAAGCATGTGGGTTAAGTGAACGAACTGTAACTGAGTATTTGTAACCTAACTAGCAGAATAACAAGAATCAGACATTTTGGTAGTATGGCCCTGTGTCCACCAAAGTGTGTTATTCCTCATCTGAAAACTCAAGGCGCTCTGCTGAAAAAGCCCAACTGGCAGCGCTAGGAAGTGATTTAAGCGCAGCGTTTCTTTAGCTGACACTTTTTCATTGCTATGACACAAATGTTACAAATAGACTGTGTCAACAAATGATTTCATCTGTAATATTCTATAGCCTACATTATTTTTTGTGTTATTATTGTGGTAGTCCGGGGAAATCATCTGACAGCTATCAACTTCTTCATATTTGTTGTTGTGTTATAGTAGGATTTGACAGTTGCTCAGTGTAGTAGGCTTATTTGTCCCGCCCCTTCTACGCTGCGATTGGACGGCTGGAGAAACCGTGACAGTAATGGGCGCAGAGTTTCTCCCAAAGTTGAAAATGTTTCAAATCGAAAAAAAGCAGCGTGAATTAAACTCTCAGCGCGAAAATAAAAACCACTCCGCGCCGCTGCCGTTGGTAGAAGCCTGGAAAAATGTGACACTCCCATTGGAAAAATTATGCTGGCGTGAGAAAAATAAATAAAAACGTTTTGTGGACATGGGGCCAATGGCTACCAAAGTGTACAATACACAATATATGAATGTTAAAACGATTGGCTACTAAAATGAGTTATTAAAATAAACATTATGTAAACATCTACTATAATTGATAGGAACATGGGAAAGAAAAAAAAAAAAAGAGGTTTCCCACAATATGCAGACCATTCCAACTACGCCCAATTAAATCTGATAATCGTAGTACAAACGGCCATAGATATGGCAGTAATGTGAGACGCAGCACAGTCTCAAATGATGCCACATCATCATTGCCTAGTCTCAGAGGAGTAACCCAGGAAATGCCTTAAGCATATTTATTGTAAAGGGTGTACTAACCTTTGTTGTTTGCTTCTCCCTCATGAAAATTCTTGATAACATAACGACCCATATAGGCATTGTTGCTTTTACTGTGGAAAAAAATAGGGAAAGATCATGAAAGATGTGTAAAACAGTTTTTTCAATGTATTGCCAAGTGCTCTTCAGTACAAATTAGCAAATATAACTTAAAAATTTATAGGAAAAAATGCCATGAAAACAAAATATTTCTAGTTGTTTTTCAAATGAGTTTTTGTCGATTTGACTGAGATCATGTACTGGGCCTTTCAAGGTGGACTGTTTTCTTCCCAGTCCATAAGCCATAGAAGGAAATGCAATGAAACATGCAAATTAAGAAAGTGAGTGGCTTCTACGTAGAAGTTACTCGTTTATTTTTGTAACACCCTTATGAAGATATGACCACCCAGCCATCATAATATTTAGCCAAACATACAAGCTATGGAACATACATTGATCGCCAGTATGCAGCCATACTACACTGTAGAGAAGGCGGGGTGAGCAGTGGCTTATTGGATTTTAAAAACAGCCCCGATATCTGAGAACAAGGCAAAAATCGGCATAATACAGTGCCATTCCACATAATGTGGTATTTTAACCTAAACTTGTCAATTACATTGCACTGAGACCTCAAAGAACTGTGTCAACATGTGAAAATGGGAATAGAATGTCAACTTTTAAAAATAAATGTATTGAATCCATGCATTATATGTACAATAAAATCAGAGAGACAAATCTTGCGTTTGTGTTCTGTCAGAGACACAAACTTTTGGCAAATCATCATTATGCAATTTGTGGAGAAACTAACTTTAATAGAAAAGGCGGGGGAAAGGTGAGTTGATGTGCCTGTCCAACAAAGTCTATACATCATGTGGGCATGTTGATGTACATTTTAGGTTAAAGGTATGGTCATTCTCGAGAATGCTTGCCAACTCCCTCAAAAGCTCCACCAACCACACTGGAAACACATTGTGAAGGCTTGGGTATTGTTGTTGTGAGCAGTGTTCGCCACTTTTGTGTTCTTGTATTGAGCTAGGGCTGTGTAGTACTGGCAAAAATGGTAAACTAGCATTGGGTTAATTTTACAAAAAAAATGGCAAAAAAAAAAAAATGTTTACAAATCGCTAATTGTAGCTTTTAAAGTTACTGAAAAGTATGATATCGTTTAATGCTAGAGAGTTTGAGGCAGCTGCCACACATCAGCGTCTGGATGTTAACTCAGGCAGGTGTCTTCATGTCTAAGCAGTTGGAAGCTGATCGTAAGAGTTCTACATTACCATAAGGCCACATTGTTTTTTACTACATACCTTCACCACCAGTGCATACAGAGATGAGAAGTTCTCCAACTGTACAACCTCAAATTTAAAATATATCCAGCTATCAGTATTTTCTGTCACGAGTAGAGTTTAAAAACAGTGGTACAGCGCCTAAACACGCACATTCAACAGAATGAGTAAGACACATTTATTGGGAAAACAAGAGCATGCAGATAATCTGACAATTTACTAGACTGAAATATTGGTTCATTTAAATGATTAAACTACAGCTGTTCATTTCAAACGTCTTTCCCCTGGCTGTCGGCTCAAAAGTGTTTAACTTCTAGGCTATTCTGGGGCTAGCCTACAGTGTACGTGTTTTTAGATTTATAAATAAAAGCTCTGAACTGTATCAAAATATCTAGAAAATAATAGTCTTTAGGTAGAATTACATGTAGTAGGTTACTCAACATAACAGATTAATGTAAATTCTCACCTTTACAATGTAAATATATCTACAATAGCCAGTTTATGATAGGCCTCGACAACGCCTCGAGCCAAGCCTGGATATAGCCTACATATAAATACCAATGTATTGCTACACAATACAGTATGAGCCTGTTTAGTGTAGCTGAAATATCAATTTCATATTGTGATTGTAAGACAGTGATTAGTAACCCATTTCTCATTTAATTGTATTCTGCTTCTACACTGTAAAATATCCAGGACGCATTTAATTATGGATTAAACATGTTAAAAAATATAATTATTTGGTTTTAACACTGATAAATTACAAGTTTTGGAGGAGGAACAGTACTTTCCAAACACACTGGCCCCCCCATGCCAGTTGCAAAAAATGTTGACGCTGAGCCCTGGTATAGTATCAAAGAATGTTTTGCTGAAAGAAAAAAAAAGTGATTATTAAAAATATTAACCAAATTGCCCTGGAAATAAATAGCAACAGCTTGTGATTTTAACTGGCCTGCAGCTTGCCTGGCTAATGTTTTAATGCAAACTGTGCAGAATATCGTTTAGGTTTTAACAAGTCTACATTTTAAAAAAGTGTTGTAAGCGATTGTAAAATTGTCAAATTCGGCGAATACCTCCTTGTGGTCCCATAGCTACCCATTCTGTGTGCGTGCTGAAATCCAATGGTTCTACACTGCCAGGTCTCTGTACTTGATGGGAACACAAAGTTGTGCAAACCGCACCGCACCACACACACACTATGCCAGCATTGACAATGCGTGTCAAATTTGAAGGGATGAGTTTCTGAGAGAGCACCCGAGTTCAAATATCAATAATATTTTTCCAACATCTCTCACTCCACATTTAACTAGATTAATCAGTCATCGGTAAGTTGAATCAAGATTTAAACTATGCAAAACTTGTTTTGTACAATTCCCACTTTCATAAAAGTTGTTTAACAATCTACGTTTGAGGGCATGTGTGCGTGATAACTAACCACTGTGTCTGATAACCACTTTCAAAATTAGTTGCAAAAGCACCGGGCCTACAGTGGTACCCTGACCCTGTACCCTGGTGTTTCATAACTACGGTCTACAGGTGTTAATGCAATATTTTTTTAAACATAAAATCTAACTAACATCATGTATCCTTTGTAATAATGCATTGTGGACACGTTTGGAGATACAGACCATCCCACTGATGCTAAGTAGCATATGTCGGCAGCTAGCAAACTGCGTGCAGTTGTTAGACTATTGAAGAAGTCCCAAGCTGTACAGTTGTTGGAATTCGATATCTATCCAAATCATAGTTCCTCACATAGACAACATGTCCAGAATTGTAACGTACGAGATATAAAATAAAACATTTGCAGGTCAACATAATATTTAAGTTGCAATCGACAAAGCAAATGCTACTAGCTACTACTAGCTGAGCTAGCTGACATCAGCTGGTGCGTGAGATCCGGTAGGAGTCCATACAGACACATCATCAGTGATGTCCCTGCTCTCTCCATTTGGTCTCAACTCACTTTAATATGCCATCACAATACTGTTTTACTTACCAGTGTGTGCATATGAGACCGGCACTTTCCATATACTGAAGTGGGCTGATACAGATGCAAAATATTTTCCGAAGGCAAGAGGAAGAATGTACCACCGGTAGTATCTGCTGGGCAGTTCGGATTTTGGGACTCCCCATGCTCGCAGCAACGGTGGAAGGAAGACGACGATTGAAAATATATGAAACAGCGATACTGTAACAGGATACGGAAATCCATTGAGAATGATTTTATTTACGACATTGCCTCCTGAACTAACTGTGTACCAACACACACAGAGGCACACTATCCGGATTCCTTCCTTGACTGGGGGACGCTCCACCGCAGCCATCTTTCACTTCGCAGTCTCCGGCTGTATGCGCAGTGGCCAAGAAGGCAAGTTGAGAAAGTACGACGTGGAGTGTGCTGTACGTCACTTCCGCCGTTCAGTCACACCCACTCAATGAACAATACTCGCTGCAAATTATTAACATGATGCCCAGATATGTATTCTATTGAAAACAGACAATGGGCATTAAGAGAGGCAAGAAATGACAAGGATGAGGCACTCACATTATCTGTATTAATTTATTAACACACAAACATGTCCACTTAAAAGGACTGAGTAGCAAATACGTTCTCTTTTGTGGTCAGCTGAACACAAAAGGCATAATCTGTACAATCACTAAGGCTCTCTTTAAGGAAAACTGGTTTCCATAAGGCAAATCATATCTAAAAGGAATGGTATTAAGTACATTTCCAGCATGTTACATTTATTTGTCAATTTTTACTCACAGTTGTCAAATCATCTCGTTTGCCATTTATATTTAACCTAAACACATAGAAAAAGGTAAAGGCAAAGTTAAAATATAGTACAAAGTTCATATTATCAAAACGTGTCACTGTAGCAATTGTGTAAACTAGGATGGTGTCAAAAAGAGAACAGTCTGGCATGTTACCGTTTCAGTGTGTAACTCAACTCATAACGACAGGTTAAATAGATCTAACCAACAAATTACAGAGCAGTCTCTTAATGAATTAGCCAATATGTCAAATAAAGGTATACTTGATGTCCATATCTTTTGATACATGCCATTGTTCAAGAGATAAGATTATATTGCATTGCAGAATTGTCCAAGTTAATGTCACATAGCTTCATCAGTAAATACTGTACGTCTACCTGTTGGGAATTCATATGAACTTTCTTGATTATGGTCTAGTTCCCATTTACATGCAAATTATCAATCAACTAGCACATATTAACTTTTTTTTTTAAACTGCATCAGCTGTAACTTCTACCACAAATGTGTAGGTTTGTAAGTGTATTTGGGAGAATAACATTTTCCAATAAAAATAATAAATAAAGAAGGGCCCAGTCATGTTTCTTTCTCAATATAACAGAAGGCAACTTCCAACTGACATGTTTAGGCACACAGCTAAATAGGCCATTCTAACTAAGTAAAAAGAATGGCACACAAGGAAGATGGTATTGCTCCGCTCAGGTTAATGCATCAGAATTAAATTGAAATACCACTGAAGTTGAAGGACAATGCATAGCTTTTATGATGGTAGGACTACTGTAAGCCATCTTCCAAACATTGATTGGTGGCCTCATATATCCAGCATATAAACTTGATCCACTTTCAACAACACCACAAAGACAGCTTTATTTAATTGACATTTCACAGCTGACATTTGACTTCTCTGAGTGGGGGGCAGAGCTTCCGAGAGTGCTCAGAACCTGGAGGCTACTTGTGCCTTTTGACTCTTAAAAATGAAAGGGTCTCAGTCAAGACATACATATGGCAGAATGTTTAATCGGTTTTCATCACCATGTGGATCTAGGGATATACATTCTGTCCAATCATACCAATTATCTTTTGTGTCATAGCAGCCGTTAACCCCAGGCCAGTGCTTTGTATGTACCCTGTCAATGTCCTCTGTGGTGATCCCTCTGGTAACTCCCGGGATATCTGTGACAGGAAGATTAGGTGGTAGCACATGTGGTTTCCTAGCCTCTTTATTATGATTTTCCCCCTGTTTAAAGTACTCATTCATGAAAAAATTTGCTCCGGGGGTGTTTGCACCTGATGATGTAAGGACGTTGCTTTGCTGACTAAGGTATGACTGAATTATTTCATTCCTTGAAAGCTCCTTCCAGTTGGTCTGCTGGAAAGGACTGGTTTGAACAGGGAGGTTCTGCTTCAGCAGGTCTGTTCTTTGGAAGTCTGGTACCTGTCCTGATTTGACCTCTTTTGATTCTTTTTGAAAGGTTGGTTTAATCTGTCCAGTTACAGGGTCAAATGTCAGCCTCCTGTCTTTTAACCGCACTGGTTTAGTGCTGTCCTCTGTGGTCTGTCCATCCAAGTTGACAGTATAGTCCTTAGCTCTGTATTTTTTCCTTTTCTTTTTGCCTGTATTGTCAACAACACTCTCACCATCTAAACTAGGCCCCTCAGTGAGGGTGGAGCTATTCAAGTTGTGCAGGGAGTTAGTGGCAGGATTGGATAAGCAGCTGCTCTGAGAGTCTAGATCTGCAGACCACAAGCCATCAGTGCACAAACCCGGAACACAAACATTTAAAGGGGTTGAAGAAGGCTGAGGGGAAGGTCTGAGACCAGAGCCATCTACAGACCTGGAGCTCCCAATGGGGCTCAAAAGAGCTGATGCTTTTTGCACAGTCTGTTTGACCACTGCTTCCTGCTTTAAAGTTCGAGGACTGTGTGAAGAGCAGCGAGGGCTTTTGGGTTGATATTGCCCTCCTGAGGCAGCTTGTTCCAATCTGGCATGCTGCTGCAACACTGATGTTTTTAGCAGGGATGAAGTGCTAGGAGGCCTGCTGTACCCCGGGGAACTTGGATGAGGTCTGACAGCATTGACTGGGATCTTAGTGAGTCTTTCATTGTCCAAATACTCAGAGTTTGCCCTCTCTGAAGAGTGATGAACACACAAGTCTGTATCTGTAAAAGTTTCAGAGCCTCCAATTCCATTTGTTGCCAATCGTGTGGAGCTCTGAGTTTTGTCATAAGGAGTGGTCTTGGATATCTTTGCTGGTAAATGCAGTCCTTTCTGCTCACCTTTACGTTTTCGGATGACTGATTTATCTACCTTTGGGGAGTGGTGGTTGTTGAAGTCATTTCTGTTCTTCAACTCTGACACAGTTCTTGTTGATGGTGGCGTGGCAGCTAGAGGAGATAGGTCAGTCCTGCATGGATGAGGACTACCATTGGTAGACCCTGATGTGCCAGTGTGACCCTTGGACAGCACATCGTTCTGCCCTGGCTCAATCAACTTCTGCCAGTTACGCAGGAGCTTCTTGGCTCTCTTGGCAAGGTCCTCGTTCTTTGTCTTCTTTCGTACATCATTAATTAGCTTGCCAAGACGAGTTTCCTTTGAAAAGATTGGGGAAGATATTACTGCCTGCCCTGAAATAAAAGACTCAAATACACATAACATTGGATAAACCATCATTTTTTTTGTAACTTACCTCCAGTGCCTCTTTGGTGATAGGATTTTTCTCCAAATAAGAGATCACTTCCATTACTGCCACCATATTGCGTATCTGCAGAGAATGTAAATATTAGGGCCAGAGGTATCCTACCCTTAACTGTTACAACAGCGCAAGTACCCAGTCTAAGTAAATATTAGGCTATACCGGAAAAGTTAATATAAATCAAATCTATTGTATGTTATTGCTGAAAAAAATGATAAATGCTACTAAAAATGTAAAAAGTTGTAATTTGAATGAACTTTCAGATGTGCACCTGTACTTGGAAAACAAATTACTGGTTTCGTGAAACATGACGAAAACTGGAATTGCATGCAAATCTGTCATGTACTATGTATAAAATTAAGAAATGCACTATTCTCCCCACCCAGGCATTTGTAAAACGTTATAAGAATGCATAAAAAATCCATTATATGACATGTTAAAAGAAACAAGCACTGTCCTTTAATTTGTTTTTTAATCTTGATTTATGATTAAAACCAAGCTACAAGGTCAACAACACAGAAGATATCATTCAAGCCAACCAACTAATCAGCAAATGCCTGGCCAGGCTAAAAACCATCACTATACTTCTCTGACAAAGCTTGACTATATGCCATTTAAGTCAATAACATATGTTACATATAACCAAATCAACTTTATAATAGACATTTATGATAAACATTACCATGATTTCTGGCCTTCTCATTCTGTACCCAACATCACAAGACATTAGAGTGTAGACTTTTGCCAACTACTACGCTAACATCGGTTAGCCATGTCATTTCCCTAACATTACTGCTGCTAACTAGATATGCTAGCTACCATAGCAGAATGTGTAACAAATACAAAATATTCAATTGTTTCCACCACTTTGTCTGTGCGTTCCGGCCAGGTTCGGCTAATACGGCTCACCACCAGGTCCAGTTTTTCCAGTCTTGTTCAAGTTAGCATTTAGTAAGCCACCGTGTACTTACATTGCTTTGGCCATCGATGGCCTGGAGCAGCCGGTCTCTCATTAGCTGCGGAGTCGGTGTAGCCGCTGTCATTGCCTGGCAGTGGCGCGGGTCTAGGTCTAGACACTGAGAATCCCCCGAACAGGCAAATGTGGGTGACCTGCGACACTCACACGCCTAACAAAATGTGTGTTATGAGAATAAGCACCATGTTTCACGATGCTTATTCTGTTTGTTCTCTCTCACGTAGTAAGTACCTCAAATGAACACAGAAAAACAGAGGCTACCTCTCTATCGGTAGCCTCCCTCCAAGCTGGCCTTCTCATCGGGCTTGCTCAGTGCTCGCTAAAGCGCTCAAGAAAAGCATGCTGGGAATTTTTACGTAACATCACGCGTGCACGCCAGGCTTGTCAAAACGGTTGATTCCATGGTGTGAAGCATCCATCATGTATGGGGGAGACCGCCCCACTACTCCGTCTCTTTGTTACTGTATTAGGCAATATATTAAAAATAACACTCGAAAGGATTTAAAAGGTTGGTCGTTAAAAGTATTTAAAGTGCTTTAAATAAAAATGTTCTTAAAAATATTTCTATTTAGATACACTGTAAAATATGCTATAGTTTTAAGTTAGGTTATTTTAGTAATGTTTTTGTCCTAAACATTTTTGTGAAAAACATTTATTTTATAATTTGAGAAAAATATGCATCCAAAATACCACACCGACTACAACAATTTAACCCCATGCCATGATATTTTTGACATTAGATAATATGTTCACTTTCATAGCTGGTGCCAAACCCCACAACTAGCTGTAATACTAAGTGTGTACAGTAATTTACAATTTGTGCAAATAGTATAATATACATTTAGGAGTTTTACCAATGCAATTTAGTAAGTAAACCAATGCAGTAGAGTTAATAGTACAAATATGGCATACTTATCAAAACAAAAGAAATGGTAGCCTACATTTCAATCATAGCTACTGCAGCAAAAGGCAGGGGCAGTTCACAGATGTCAGCAAAATGAATAAATCGACCATATAATATACAAGTCACAAATACATATTGTAGACCTACTAAACAGTCAACAGCATTTAGCAGACAAAGAACATGCAATGCTTTTGAGATGGGCACCAAAATAAGATATATAGAGTAGGCAATAATTACACTCTAAATGGGCCTATAAAGCAAGGTACACAAGACAAATCAGTGTCCATCTTGAAGGAATTTAATAGTGTCCATCTTGAAGGAGCCCCCCTTCCCCCCGTTTTTTCAAAGCCACTGTGTACGCCAATCATGATCCAAACAATCTGTAAAATAAAAGATATTATAAGTAATTTACAGTTCTCTGCAGTATTTCAACATCTTGCAAAAGTAAGCAGTACAATAAGTTATGGTTCACAACAGATGCTGAAATAGCTTTTGCATAAAAATGTAAATGTAATGCAACGATGCTATACAATTATGCAGAACATAAAAAATGTAGGTCTACTTACAATATCATGCAAAACATCATGAAGATGTTCCACAATGCAATGAAGACTCGAAAGTAACGCAGACTGAGCAAGAACTCTCTGATATTGTCTCCTAAAACAAAAAATGTTAATGGATTAAGCTTCAGTATAAAATAAATTATCAGTAGGCTATTCTTTTAATTCTTTCAAATCACTGACACACCTGTTGTTGGTCCTCTATGTTCATCTCCAAATCCTTGTGACTCCTTCCGCTTGCTGTACAGTAGCCAGATAAACACATATTACAATTATTAAATATTGACCCCATATGGTGAAATGGTAAAATGACACTGCTCCATATAGCATACTGTTGTTTAAATAAAAAAATAAAAACACTTGTGTATGGTACTAGGCCTACGCTTGAGACTATTATTCAAACACTCACAGTTTGAAATTTAACACAGCTCCGGCATTCACGAGAAGGGTGCTGAAAAAACAGACAAGAACACTTTAGGATAAAAAACTATTATAGTGTTACCCAGGGTTGCCAACTTTGGGTGCCTGGCTGGAATGAGATTTTGATGCCATTAGGCCTAATAACGCGTGTTCAAATCCTTTTACATGCAAAAAAGCGAATAGCATAAGGGTCTTTAATCATGCGCATATTATCTACAGTATCTAGTGCATATGGACTCAATTCACCATCAAGGTATCAGGTATCACCATCAAGAGAGCGGGAACGATGTAGGTATAAGATTTTTGTCATATTAAGCAAATATCTATCATGGTCCTGCTGTCCGTGTGCATGTTGAAAAACCAATTGCCATTTCTACACAGCACTGTCTGTGTAAATGGGAACACAAACAAAGTGGTGCAGATTGCACCAGCAGTGGCGCAGGAGATGTTTTTAAAGTGGGGGGGACGAAAGTATGACTAAAACTGTCTCAAATTTTAAGCCTGTACAACTATGTTTTTGGTTATTAAAACCAAATAAAAAAAATCTGTCCCACTCTGGAATTGAACCTTGCTCTCCCGTGTGAAGGGTAAACACATTACAAGTTCGCCACCAGAAAATTACTGTAAATAGCCCATCGAATCTATTAAAGTATTTGAGTAATATTTACGTAATTTATTGTTGTAGCAAATTTGTCTTGACATCGTTATGGTTATGACAGACTAGACTAGTAAACTGGTCAACATCCCAACATGATCACTGGTCAACAATACATGCCATATATCTCCCTATGAAAAAAAGAAGCAAA
>JAODUH010010090.1:0-29766 GCA_027564835.1 Typhlichthys subterraneus
TTGGTGCCGCTGCGGTTTCTGATTGGGCTAGGCCCGTCCATGGCTGCTTGCAGCTATATTTATTATTATTATTATTATTATTATAATAATAATAATAATAATAATAATAATAATGGCTATACGATAAGCCTACTGTCACTACATGAACAGCAAAACACAGGTTCATAATATTTGCTACAGATCACTTTAGGAAGTGAAATGTGCTTCTCATCAGCAGTGGCTAAGCTCATAGCCTATAAATATAAAGTACAATAGAGGCAATAGCTCCACTCGATACCACATCGAACAAACGGACCGACAATCTTGGACACAATGCTGTCAGATTGTCTTAGTTTTCCTACCGTTACCTGCGACACATCATTATTCTACAGCTAACGTCAGGAAGGACAATACAGCATAGTTTACGGTAACGATAGCCTAGACTATATGTTTGCAACGGCCTGCGTTTGTTCACTTCAGTAGTAAAAGCCAGTCCATGATTTAGTCTTGTGCAGTCTTTTCATCTATATCTTCCACACCGTCTTATTCAGTCTATTCGCTTCTGATATGTCCGTGTTAGAATAGCATCAAACTGTTTATGAAGAACGGTGCACAAGACTCTTCTAGCTGAAATCTCTGAGTTGGTAGTTCCGTGTTGCTGTAAAGCATTACTGAGTTCTCACGTGATGCCAGGACACCACATCGGCCAGGACGACAATATCACATAGTGCAGTACCTGGTTTCTTAGGCGCCGAGGGGCAGTAACAAAGACACTATTCTTGCCATTACGTCAAAGAATAGCTTCAAAATTATTTTTAAGCGTTTTTTTTTTTAGGATATAAAGTTACGTATTGTTGCTTTAACGTTATCATTTGAATTTGATCAAGTATACTGATGAAAACCAGCCAGGTCCTGGAGTGATTTTTAAACAGATATGACATGTAGTTCTGTTTTCAGCACATTTTTATAAAAAATTGATTTTTGTCAATATTAACACCAGCATTGATGAGTCTCATGAACATCACAGAGAAATCATATTACTTAATTTACAGCTCCAAAACAAATGTTATGGTGCAGTTAAACATTAATAATGTAAAAGTTTTATTGTCTGAGCACGAAATACTGGTTGAGACCTTGAAATAGATCATTTGTTTTGTAAACATGGTGAGTAAATAGATACTGTAGCACTAATAATATAGTCTATTAACTATATATTATAACAATTCATTTCAATTTGGAGACACTGAGGTCTAAAGAGCAACACTACGCTCCAATCTCAGACAGACTACAAGAAGCACTGGTCAATCAGGGATGTGCCTCATTTAAACACAGTTGAGGGCCTCAAAAGGGGTTATGATATCTGTGGATACTCGAACAACGCAAACAATACTCTAACAACCTAACCATTAGTAATACAAATAAATTGCACAAGATTAATACTGTAGTGGTGGTAAGAGTACATAACACTTTATTGACTTACCCTGATCTTTAGCCATGTCAGCAGCCTCTGATGCCTTGCCTTTAAGGTCCTTCACAACATTGTCAATCTTGGCTTCATTCTTGAGGAAGATGGGTCTAATGATCCTCGTGTATATCTGGACTGATCCATTAGTGGGGATGGGAGCCATGCACCACACCAGAAATGCAGTCTGAGAGGGGAGAAGTCACAAAGACAAACTTACCACACAACCGCAGGCAATTACATTAAATAGCACTTTTGAAATGAGTTGTGTTGGAGACAACAATATTACATCAGCCAATAATAAAACCAGGATACCCTATTGAGCAACAGTGCCTTGGATAGAATTCAGCTATTTAGACCTGTGTTGAATTTAAAAGGTGTAAGTACAACCTATAATTACTCTGTCACTGGTATGAAACATTCCATAAAGCATGTGTGTGCGCGCACGCACGCAGTGGGTCACTCTTAACCAAAGTCTTAAAAATAAAATAAAGTAGATCAGTTACCTTTCCAATATAGTAGAATGGAAACCAGGAGAGGAAAATGTCTGCAAAGAACTCAGCCACACTGAAGACTCCATACACCACCCAATAGATCAGCCATTTAGTATCGTCCTCTTTGGTCGAACTTTCAATGGCTTTGATTCTGAAATTAAGGGGGGGTGGGGGGGCTATTTGTGAAATACTGTATCGTCAAGTTTATTTCTGTAGCGCTTAATCACATTACAGTCTCAAGGGGCTCCATGGGCCCACAAACGACACCTCCCATACCCTCGCACTATCGCAAACCTTTGTGAATGCTTTAAACTGCAATACTGGAAAAATGTGGTGCCTGTTTCACTAGTCGCTTATCACCCATTGAGAAGATACAATCAGGACTGCATCTTTTTTGTATAATCTGGTGGCGTTATTTTCCCTGCAATGTTCCTGCTGATCTACTGTAGCAGCAATACTCCTGCTGTGTAGCTACACAATACTTGTGTAGCTAATACTACAGTGCACCAACTTTGACAAGGCTGCAATGTGCACACCCATGACCAGGATACAGACATATGAGGGATTAGGCTCTGTGTATAAAGGAGTAGGCCTACTGTTCATTGATAATTACAATCCTTTATTTTCCTGTATTTTAATGTTCATAGAATTTACAAACAGCATTTTTAAGTTACTTACCAACCATGTTTAAAGACATTAACACTATAGCTTCGTTTAGTATAGAATGCATGAGGTGCTTCATATTCTCTTGTGTTGTTATTCTCGAATTGTAGCCAATATGCCTGGTCACTGACGCCACACTAGACCTTTCAGTAAACAGTCCTAACTAACCATATTAACATCGTAAAGCATATGAGTAAAGCTTAGTCTTTAGATGTACCAATACACACATACTACAATACTTCACATAATTCCGTAACCACTATCTGACAGGTTAATTTCAGAGGATTCACTCCTCGATTAAAGACGTAAAATGGCAACGTTTTAACTTCCTCTAATTGACATCACCATAATAAGTTCCTCAAGTGCTTCGGTAGTTACTGGTACCACTACTTATCTTTAAATGAATACAAGCAGTTTTGCTGTACAGATTCAGTCCTAACTAAAACAGTTCGTATGTGTTAGAATCTGAGCTGTGCTTCTTTTGCAACACAAGGCTTGTTATTACCCAGCAATCCTCAACCCGAACAACGCCGTTGAAAAAACGCCCTGTATTCACATGACGAGGGATAATTTGATATTTCCCCACAGATAAAATATGTGTATTCAAATGTTCAAATCGGTGTGTCTTCATGTCTCCACAGCAACCCCAAAAATACAATGGTTCCATTCATATTTTCTTTAATATGCCTATAAACAGGCTAGCCTAGGTACAATTGTGTAATTCAGCTGGATGGGTATGGGGTTTGTGTAACAGGGACGATATGCCCTAATTTTAACTAAACCTACATAGTATCAAAACATATTTGACCTTATTTTAAAAAGAAGAAACAAATACACTTACGATATGTATGTTGGATAGGCAAAGCCAATAAGATTGCACAGCAGGGAGGCCCCATAGCCGATCACCAAATAAAGCGATATTAAGACAATAATAGCTGAAACACATTATGCCAGATTGTTAGTGCAGTGCTTTAATACATTACAATATAACAATACTGTGGTTATCGATGATGAAATTACGATTTTAAAACGACACTAAAAGCCACCACAAGTTAATTGAAAATGACTAAGATGTATTTCTCTACGACACACGATGAAGCTTTGTACGACACGCCATGGCCCTCATTTCCCTAAATCGATTTTTCTTTGTTTCTCCTTTCATTTGAAATACTTACCGATTGCAATGATTACCCTACTGACTCCAGTTTTTGCCTCGATCTTTGACAAAACATCAGTCATAAAATTCTTCTCATGTAGGAACTTTTCAAACCTATCTTTTATCCCGTGTGCCATGGCTGCGACTTCTATGAAATTGCTGATAGAAACAGTCGTCTAAACTGCAACGCCATGCATACGTCACTGCGAAACGTCTGCAACCACACCCTTCCTCATTGTGGTGAAAATGTGAGATATACTATACAGCTATACTGGCGACGTTAATCGTTTTATTCTAATATATTGCATTTAAATACATGAATCTGCTGTGCCTATTAAACAGTGTTGGGCAGACTAAAAATCTAAAAGTCACATTGTTTGCATTGTTTGTGACTAAAAGTCACAAACAATGCAAAATGGCACCGAGATGCTTTCGATCGACCGTTAATTTAGAGAACCAGTTTTTTTCTGATGATTTTGGGCGTGTGAGAAATTACGGTACCGTACCTTTATCAAAAACGCCCCTGCATGTGTCATCTATTGTTTATATTTACTCGCCACGTGTTGATGAGTCTCCTCATTGTGAATATACAGTAGTCCCGTGTTGTGCAGCAGATACCGTCTACAAGTTATGAGACTGACGGTGTATCACGATCGCGATAGGGATGCTTTTTTTGTCTGAAGGTAGGCCAGCTTGGCCAGGCCTGTGGTGACTGTTAGTGAAGATTCAACCGAACTTACATGCGTGCGTTCAGACTGATGCAGCATTCAACGCGCAGCGGAATTATGGAAGCAAGCGTTTCCGACTTGAATATAGCACCCGACGATACCCGAGTTCCCGAGTTGGTGACATTTCCACATGACAGAAAATAGGAAATAATGATTTACACATCCTACTTGCGACACTCAGTAGACTACAGCACATAAAAGGGGTAGCTTACATTATTTTTTTGAATGATCTGATACAGCTTTGTATGACAAAGGCTTTAATATAAATGTTTTTCCAGGTAGCCTAAACACAGATAAGAAACATTCACGGGAATTGTGAAACAAGCATTTTAACGTGTGCATTTCCAACAATTAACGTTGCATTTTCATTTCACATAGCTCCAAAAACAAGCTGTTAATTCCGACTTCACAAGAGGTATAGGAACCTACGACAAGCACATGAAGGCAGCATTAGACAGACATAAAGGTAACCCAATAGAATTTCGTGACGTAATCAGGAGGCAGATTCTTTGGGCTGAGGCCTGGTTGAATTACTTCCGCAAATAAACGTCCCCGTGATACTGTTAATAGTATAAGGTGTTAAAATACGGTATAACTAGATCAACCAAATAGCTACATGTAGCTATTTATTTATTTGGGTTACAGAGTTAGTTGGTCGCTAGTACATTTGTAAATATGTAGCCTACTGAAGGCTGGATTTAGGAGTCAGTAACGAGCTTGCTGACTAAACTCTTTGCTGTTTACTTTCCATATTAATTGCTGTAAGTACCGTAGCAATGTTTTTAGCCGACATGGAGGCAAAAAGAGTAGACATCCCTTCCAGTGTATTGGACGATCTTTGCAGGTAACACACGTTTAGCACATATCCTTTTGTTTAGTATGTGAAAAGATAAATAATTAAGCCTTTGTTGTGTTGTGTGTAGACCTACGTTACTCAAGTCGTCTGATGCGGTGTGTATTGAAGTTATATGTTATTATAGCCTACTACTAGGCTATATATAGCCAACTAACTTGTACCTCTCACGTTCTTAGGCATAATTAGTGAATATACAAAATTGCGTATATTTGTGTATTATAACAGGGTGTTGTGTGTGTTTAGCTGTTTTATAGACCTACTCATGCTGTTTTTTCTTGGTTTTATATTTTGGTATATCCTATCTGTTGATCTGTTTTAGAATACTAGTTTCCATACAAGCTTAAATTGTTTATATCCAATCATTAGTCATATTCACAAATGAAAGACCCAAAATAATGTATTATGTTTTTGTTATATGAAATTATATTGCACTATTGCAGTCTAAAGAAAAAATATGATTTGCAATAGCCTACATTTGTGAACATTCTAATAATTTAAGGTTATTGGTTTTAAATGAAGCTAGTAGAAGTTAATAGTTATCTCAAGCATTCAGGCAATCTTACAAAATGTATTTGTTTCCATGGCAGTGTGGAGAATGTCAGCTGTTTCTTCAAGTCAGTCTATGCTAACACAATCTCTCTTACTTTATAGTCGATTCATTCTTCACATACCTAGTGAGGAGAGGGACAATGCCATACGCGTTTGCTTCCAGATTGAGCTTGCACATTGGTTCTACCTGGATTTCTGCATGCAAAACACACAAGGATTGCCTCAATGCGGGATAAAAGAATTTGCCAAAGCTGATATCCTGAAACCAAACTAATAACAGTGTCTTTTTCTTATTTACTTTTTGAATAAAAAATAAAAAGAATACAATTGAATTGTGTTGTGTGACCTGCTGTTGGGAGCTTCTGTGTAGTTGGTTATTATCCTTAATAGCATGGAACTTTTCCATCACTGTCCATTTCTTTTGCCTCATGGTGAGGATGTGCAGAAGGTTATTGAGCGCTGGAAAGAATACAAGATGGGAGTCCCAACCTATGGTGCAATTATTCTTGATGAAGCACTGGAAAATGTAAGTAATCCATTTGATACTGAGCTAAATATTGGTCTCTTTTAAATGTATACAACTATAGGATGAAGGCTGTGCCAGTAATGAACTAATACTTACTTCCATACAGGCACTGCTTGTTCAGGGCTATCTGGCCAAATCAGGATGGGGCTTTCCAAAGGGCAAAGTCAATGAAGATGAAGCTCCCCATGACTGTGCTGTTCGGGAAGTAAGTCAAATCATATAGGTCCTGAGCGTGTGTTGTTTACAATTGCTGATGTATGACCTGTCCTATTAATGTACTACATGTACGTTGCTTTGGAAAGAAGCGTCTGCTAAATGCTGCAAGTGTACATATAAATTGAATGTACACTGACTGACGTAGATCTTTCCACGATTCTTCTATTCTTCCATGGCCCAAAAGGGGACTAACAAGATGTCTGAAGAACACACATTAAACTCCAAATAGGGTTTTGTATCACGTTATGTCTTAAGCCGCGTTCAGACATAGCTTCTTTTTGGAAGCTGTCGGCCTCTTTTTTACATTATAACCACTGTGTTTTTAAAAGCACCAAGGGCGTACAAAATAAACTCTGCCGCAGGAGCGTTTTTACCAGCAGCTCTGGGCTTCTTTTTCAGTTGAAAAACATTCAACTTCTCAGAAGAAAACGCCCCACGTCATCCGCTTTTTTTGACAGTTTGCCAATCACAAGCGACGTCGTGGTACCTGGTGTTTCCCATAACAACCGTAACAACTGTTTCAGCTGCTTTTTTTTTCTTCTTCTTCTACATGAAAAATGCCCAGGCCAGCGCTTTTAATAAATGAGTTGTCTGAACGTGAACACGTTACATGTTAGCTATTCACTTTCCTCTCTCTGCAACGGAATCCTAGGTGTTAGAAGAGACGGGCTTTGACATCAAGGATCGCATCTGCAAAGACATGTATATTGAGCAGAAAATCACTGACCAGTTGGCCCGCTTGTACATAATAACAGGAGTATCCAAAGATACCAAGTTCAACCCGAAAACAAGGAAGGAAATACGGGTATTATGGCATTTTTACACCCTTTTTTTCATGTTAAATCTAAATAAACAAACATGTTTCATTAAACATTAGACACTTGTTTTGATGTTATTTTTACATTCTAGAATATTGAATGGTTCCCTATTGAGAAGCTACCATGTCACAGGAATGACATGACCCCAAAGTCCAAACTTGGTCTAGCCCCTAACAGGTTTTTTATGGCCATTCCATTTGTAAGGTGAATAAACATGAAGACATGTTCTTATACTTGTATTTCCTATCTAGCTGTAATAATAATAATAATAATAATAATAATGTAAACATTTGGCAGAAACACAATTCAAATATATGCTTGACATCCACAGACCACTCCGAGAATGGATTGCCAGGTTAAAGGGCGAGTCGTTAGAGAGCGATGAAGACTTTTCTACGAATGGCTCCACTCCATGTAAATCTCTGGACAATGCCAGGTAATTGTGTTGCATCACAAGCCCTATTATGCACAGTAGATTGCACTGCAGCTCAACAGGAGGCAACACATACTAGAATACATATACTTTTCTCCCTGTAGGTCCAAATATAGACGTTCCCAGAGTACAGAAGCATCTCCAGGAGAGAGCTGGGCCAAGCACAAGCATCCCAAAGCTCTTGGACTGCACAGCCAGTATGAGCTCAATGAGGTTATAAAAGCCAAGGTTATTGATCTACAAATCAACATGTTCATAATGCTCCACATTTTCTGTTTGCACACACACGTGCACACACGCACGTATGCGCGTGCGCACACACAATATGTCTAAGTATGTAATAATAAAATAATAATACATTTTATTTCAGGACGCCTTTCAAAACACTCAAGGACATTTTACCATGCGTTTTGATGTGTGAGTTAAATTACAAGAAGTTATCAAATGTCACACAAAGGCTTTTGGCAGTTGGCAGTGAGTGTTTTGTTGCTGTTAAGTTTGAGAGCGTTAAGAATCATCCAATTCTGAATGTCGTGAAGGCAGTTGGTGATGGAGATGGGGGGGGGGTTGGGGAGTGTTGAGGTGGGTTTGGTAGAGATGTAGAGCTGGGTGTCATCAGCGTAGTATTGAAAGTCGATAGTCGTTGTGGTGTCTCATGATCGTGCCCAAGGGTAGGAGGTGTATAAGAAATAGTCGAGGACCCAGGGCTGAGCCTTGAGGGACACCCAGTAAGACTGCCACGCATCTTGAGCTGCAGGATTTCAGTTGGACAAATTGTTGGCGGCCTGAGAGATAGGAGGAGAACCAGAAAAGTGCCACTCCTGCAATACCAACGCCAGCCAGACGTTCCAAGAGGAGTGGGTGGGAGATAGTGTCAAAGGCTGCAGTCAGGTCCAAGTAGGCCGCCATGTACAATTACCTTTCCTATTACATTAACCACAGCTCACTGAAATGCTTTGTATGTGACCAGCAGAGGGCGACCTAAACCTGTTTTTCCTCCCTCCTTGTGGAAAACCACATGACAAATAAGTTATTTGTTTTTCAGCCATTGTATTTAAAATTTAAATAAATAAAAGTGATTTTATTGTCCTTTTAGTAGGCCTGTGTATAGTTTGTTGTAATGGAAAACATACTCCAGCATAGTTAAACCATATAGAGGACTGGACCTCAACCTGACAAGGACGGTACGATTTAGATTCACACGTAAAAGCAGCACGATCTGCACCATGCCGTTAATGAAATGGTTTCACCGACTGAGCAATCATTTCATTGTGACATCTGTTATCTTGTAGAGTCCAAGTGTGAAAGGCAATGGGAGGAAAGGTCAAGAGTCTCCTAACCTCAAGAAAGGGGGTGC
Source organism: Typhlichthys subterraneus (assembly GCA_027564835.1). Taxonomy (NCBI): domain Eukaryota; kingdom Metazoa; phylum Chordata; class Actinopteri; order Percopsiformes; family Amblyopsidae; genus Typhlichthys; species Typhlichthys subterraneus. The sequence goes on from JAODUH010010090.1 coordinate 9,238, forward strand.
TGGAACCAACAGCCAGATAGTTTATGCCGTAAATGTAAGTCCAAATTGTTTATCAGTGCATACAGGTATAATAATAATATAATTAAATAATGTAAATTGACTGTTCTATACTCACTCAGAAAGAGGAAAGGAAACTTCAACCCAGAAGACTACAGGAAACCTTTGAGAAAGGTATGCAGAAAGCAATGAATGTCAAAGTAGTTAAGAAAATAGTTTCTTAACTTGTCTGACAAATATCTTGGAACTATATATTCCCATAGATGTGGTTCCCTCTGGCTTTGCAAATGGCCACCAGACAGGCTACAACAGAGACTCAGAGCCACTGCTATCGTCCAGGACCTTTCTTAATTTCAAGTTTGACAGAGAAGCCATTATGAAATGTTTTGACCCTTGATATGGTTGAAATAATGGGCTGGGTCTGTTTTGCAACATCATGCCCTATAAATGTTTTGCTGAACCTGTGCCTGAATGAGTGGAAGCTGGATTTAAAATCTAGTAAATGTCAATGAATGCATACAGTAAATAGTCTGAAATGTTGGTGTGTTCATTGGTGGAAAATGGAAAATTTTTATTAATGCTTATTTTTTTTCCCCACTGAATATTTCATAAAATGTCACATTTTCATGAAGTTCTATATGTTTTTATTATTGTGAAACATTGATGTTTTATGATTGTTATGTGATTTATTGTTTTTCTCAAAATGTTTTGTCTTCAGTATTTGTGTTTTTGGTTTTAAATATGAATGTCAATAAAGTTAGAAATGTTTTTGCATTTTCTTTTTATAGCATTGTTGTATATATCTAAAAATAAATGTTCACTGTCAAATTATTATTTAACTAAACTAACTAGCAGAAATGCATACAGACGTGCCTGCTTAATTAACACTTATTCGCCAGCCCTCCCCAACTTGTATGGCAGGTTTTGAGGGTGACCATAGTCGATGGTAGGGGTGTTTCCAAAACCTACTGACACCATGATGTAAATATGCCTTACTACATCACATATTTCATCAACCAATGGCAACATTCATGTTCTTGTCTTTTATCTGGGACACATTGTAGACTTGTCTCTTTATGTTAATTACCTGTAACCTAATGCTTAATACACTTTGAACCTGCTCATATTATTTAAATGTTGGGTAGGCACAAGATACGTTTTATACATCGTGAATAATCCATCAAAGAAAACATTGGCATAGAGTATGTAATACATTATTCTTAGTTAATAGCCTCGCAAAAGCATACTAAATGACTTCTCATGTCTACATATTTCACATGGCTGGTCTTAACTGCAACCAGTTACACAACGAGCGTGTAATGGGCAGAGTCAATGGCATCAAGAAAGAAAGCTATAGATAAGGCTTGTAAACACATTAGTTTGCTTTAATGAATATTGTGTTAATGTGTAAGGGAGCAGGGGCTGAACACTTCCCTTTAACCCTGCCCATCATTCACCTTGAGAAACGTTACAAAGGATTTGTGGATTTAAAGGCTAAACTATTCAATATGATATTCCCTCTATTTATATATAGCAGCTCAACGTTTCTGTGTTTTTCTATACTGGCACCATAGAGCCATCAAACAATTAAAAAACAGATAAGCTCCCAAACTGTTTTTATGCCCTGTTTCTCTGACAATGGTGAGTTTCTTCATGCTTTTCATCACTCATTTTCTGCTGATGAGTGCATCCTGCACATCTTCATCTTCGTCAGAGGAAGAGGAGCAAAGTGGAGAGGAGCACTCTAACAGTGAGTTGTGTTTCTAACATTGCAGGTTAATGTCTCTGTTAATTAAACTGTTTACATAGTTTGAATGACCAATTACCATTGAAACCTAAAATATAAATGGGCTACGTTGGATATCTTATCTAATGAAAAGTTATGTTATAGCATTATAATTACATAGATTATTAGGTAACTGACTACGTACAATATCAGAAATGTGCTCAAGTCTTTTGTTAGCTTTGTTATATTTTATATCAAATAATTCATTTCTGTTTTCAGGCTCATCTCATGGTCACTGGGAATACACAGGTACTGAACAATGAAAGTATAAACTTGTGTTTTTATGATTTAGACTAAAGGTTTATATAGACAAAGTATCTCCTAGTTAATAGCCTACATGACCTTATAAGCAATGTGACCTTAGGCAGGCCCTATACCCACCCATTCCAAAGTCTAGCCTTAAGTATAAAGGTGACCCCTAACCTTTAAATGCCTTTCCTGAATAGATACATAAGGCTTACAGAGTCACTATACTTTTATGGAACATTTTTTGAACTGTATCTGCAATTAACCTTGCAGTTGAACCCTCCATTTGGGTTTGAAACTACCATTTCTGAATGCTGAGTGGTTCACACAACTCCCTCACCCAACCCACAAATAGGACTCACTATACAGCTCAACATTCAGAAACCTTGTGCACATTTATTCCAAAACATAAACAAGATGGGGCAGAAATTGAGATGTTTGGAGACTGAATGTAACACAATCAAAGAAAAGTCGTCTATAAATCAGTTTTTATACCCAAATTATTGTTTCCTGTCTTGCCATGTTATTTGATCTTACCTTTTGATCTATTTAATTGTTTTATTGCTTTATTTCAGTTCATTGATGGTTTTGCTTTCAAATCCTATATATATTAATAGTTCATCAGGAAGTGTATTATAATTGTTATCTTTTCACCACCCTCAACAGATCAAGATGCTTGGTCTAAAGCCTTCCAGGACTGCAGAGGAACATCTCAATCGCCAATAAACATTGACACCCAGAGGGCTGTATATGACCACAAGCTTCCCGCTATTACACTTGAGGGTTATAACTTAACTGACGGCCATGGTCTCACCCTGCTCAACAATGGACACACCTGTAAGTGGCTTTAAAAAGCCTGGTAATAATCATAAAAAATATATTTAATATCAGAAGCATTTCTGTTATTTATGACGTTAACTGTCGCTGTGAATTTAACTGATTGAATATTGTATAACTGTGTTAACAGCCACTACTGTTGTAAACCCAACCTGATGACCCAATGTGGGCCAGCTCTAGATTTTGACAAAGTGCATATGGCCTTGAGCAGGAGTCAATAATTGCCCCAAATTGCACTCATTTACAGCTGTAAACCACATTCCTAGTACTTAGCTTTTAGTTACCGGTTAAAAATTGACAAAATTGGATGAGTGAAGAAATGTGAGTGTGTGCGAGGGGGGCATTATTGTGGTTATGGCGTATTCTTTAGATAATTTACACGTCAGGCTTTGTAGTATTGACATGTCGTCGTAACATACATTCTCCAGTGCAGCTGAGTCTCCCTGGCACTTTGCGCATTGTCACTGGATTCGACGCGGTGTTCCGTGCCTCTCAGCTGCACTTCCACTGGGGAACAGTAGAGGTTCCCGGGTCAGAACACACCGTAGACAATGTGCACTTCCCTGCAGAGGTACGCAGCAATAACCTGGGTGCATGCTGCCCTATACATCTTGATGAAAACCGTTGGCTAAAAATAAAGGGTACTGAATAATCAGAATTGACTGTTCTCATCAGATCCATGTGGTCCATTACAACTCTAAGTATGCAGATATTTCAGAGGCTGCTAGCAAACCCGATGGACTGGTTGTTCTTGGGGGTTTCATCGGGGTACGTTAAAGCCAGGCCAGTTTGAGGAGAAGTTAAGCATATTTTACCTTACGTGCTCCAGTCTGACCTTTCTCATTTTAAAAGGTTGGGCTGCATGATAATAAAAACTATGAGAACATCCTGGATGCACTGATGGATGTCAGCACTGAAGGTACAGTAAACACCTAAGTAAGACTCATATTGGAAAATAATGTGAAATCATATTATTTCACTCGTATTTTATCTTAATTATTTTTATTATTAAATTGTATATTATCAGAGTCCAACACTGAGATCCCAGGTTTCAACATCAGGGATTTACTGCCTAGCAACCTTGACAGGTTTTACAGATATGCTGGCTCTCTGACCACACCTCCCTGCTACCAGTCAGTCAACTGGACTTTGTTCAACGAAACCATTGCTGTATCCAGGAGACAGGTTGATCACAAGCAACCGACAAACCAAATGATTACAGTTTATATTGAAACCAACTTGACACCAATCAACAAGCCTCACCATTTGACTTTGACAAATATAGATGGAGGCTTACATAACCTACCTGTCAATATGAAGCTTAAATAAATGTAATAAAATGTAGTTTAGTCAACATAGGAGCAGACAGCCGGGGTTGTATATTTTAGTAAATATTTAAGTAAAAGATACTTCTGAGGTGAAACCCCACAACGCATTGCATTTTCACATCATTATTATATGGATTTAAAATAAATGTAGAAACAAACAACAAACAGAATCATCACTGTCCCCGTTGTTAATAAAACTATATTATGTTTTAATGGTGACTCAAAATGCCAATATTGGATGAATGTTTTAGTGTCAAACTTTTTTTCCAGTTGGCCTCACTGGAGGAGACCCTCAAGGCAGGAATGTGTCACCTCAACAAGAACTTCAGAGCTCCACAACTTCTCTATGGAAGGGAGGTCCTGGCCTCTTTCCCTGCCTCCACTCTAAGAGGTATAGCCTACTATATATGACCCAAGGCAGTCTGCTTTTACAGATACAGATACAGTATGTGTTGGCCAAACTATGTTACCCATGTTGGATAAAGGGTCCAACAAATGGTCTGGTATTTTTTAGCATTTAGTTGCATTTAGTTTTGTTAAGAATTGTTGGTAGCCTGGTAAGACCATTGTGTTCCACTCTGCATATCAGTCTGGCTGGCAAATCTACCATCAACTAATCATAGCAATTCTCAAGTGGGGATGCTTTTCCTAACACAATCACCCAACTGCTGTTGGCTACAACTGAACTAACCACATAGACTCTTTTGTTGGTTCTGTAAGAAGTTAATGGCTTTCAATTGACAGTTGAAATAGTGGGTGAGCATGCAAAAGGCTGGTTTAACCAGGTTAAAGGGTAGGGCGGTGCTGTAGCTAACTCCATGTTTGATGTAGCTTTTTTCAAAGACAATTAATGTGTCTTCAATATTGTGTGTTTAGTTATGTGATTATGTTGCCTCAAATGACACCGTATGTACATACATTTATGTGCTTTTCATTTTAGTTTATCAAAAACACCCGAGCTATTGCCTTTTCCAGACATTTACATCATGCGAACTTGTAACCCCTTCATTAAAAATCTCAATCTTGAATAAATATTTTCAGTAGATAGATATAAATTGTTTATACACAACTAATTCTAAACTTTTACTCAACAGTGATTAGTGAAATCTAAGTATGGTGTCTTAAACAGACAAAAACGAACCTATTGAATACTGTATGTTTTCTGTGCAATATAAAGTAACATATTTCCATATTTCAGGTAATGCAGATACGTTCAGTGAACACAATGCAGAAACTGACATTTTAGACAATAACCCTCTATCTTCTGTTGGTCTTGGTAAGTGCACATCCCTAATACAAAACACATAATGTGAATGTCATTTAAAGATATCAAAGTGCAATTTTCCACTTGACAAATCCGACTTAGTGTGCCATCAGTTTGATGTCATGCATCATTATCAGTAGCTAAAAGCATACAGGGGTCATTACAAAACATCACACATTAAACAGTTTTATCTCAACAGACATGCTTTCTGATATAATCTTTCAACATTAATTCTTCATTTGTTAGTTTAATTTGTGTATTATTATTATTATTATTATTATTATTATTATTTTATGATTAACATATTTGTTATTTTGCTTGCTTAGTATTTGCAGAGGTTTATTTTCCTTTGAAACACCTACTGCATTTGACCAACCTTGATTTACAGGGAATATTTTGGCCATATGTTTTGGACTACTATTCTCTGCCACCTTGATCTGTTTTATTATCTATGGATACCGACAAAGGAAAAAGTACAGGTATGTTATAGATGCATCATGCATTATGTTTACACTTTTCATCTAAATGTGAAGTATTTAATTGAATTTAATGTATTAATTAGGACTCTTGATACCCAGAGCAAAATGGCCATTTATATTCAAATGTATTTAATCGAAAACTTTGCTAATTTGTTATTAGTTTATGAACACTTTGTTATTATCCATGTTTCTTTCCTTTATACAGATTTCTAAAAGATTCTCGGCAAAATGTGATCTATATGCCAGGAAACAGAGAAGAGCTTGGAACGGTTGACCCCTGCAGTCATCAGAGCTAGCTATGTTGCTAGTTTACACTTCAAGTTCACTTGAAAATATTATTTCAGTACATGGGAAGTGCTGGTTAGTTTTCCATGAAAACTAGCGCATGTGCATATAATTAAACCGTTCATTGAACCGCTTGACAGTGTAGCTGCAACCTAGAAAAGCCTACTACACTATTGGTTCACTGTTATGTCCAATGTTGGATATTTTAAAGCGTACATTGTGCACCTCATCCACACGGCCTTATGCCGGCACATGGCATTGACGCACTACTTGCAACTTTCAACTACAAGCTCTGCCAGATGCGCAAGGATATGGGGGAGTAATAAGGGGGGGGGGGGAGTTAGACGGTGATTGAGTGATAGACCAAGCCGACAGTTACGCGATTTTGACTTTAACAAAGTCTCATTCTCAATTTAATGATAGTAATTGTTTTAAGTCAGTTTAGTAGATCATCCCAGGACACGTTTTGAATATGCAGAAAGTTTTGAACATGAGTATGAGCTGGTAAAGTCCAGGGGTTAATACATTAAAATTAATGTATATATCATGTACTTCCCCCATAGAAAAGAGAACAGCAGAGTACGCTAAATCATATACAGTATGTGTGTTGAGGCCTAACACAGTAATAATGCAGTAACCCTTACTGCATTATATTCCATATATTTTGAATTGTGCCAGTGTTCCTGTATATAATGTTTTCCTTTAAATAGACATTAAGCCAAAATTAAGCCTTTGATTCTCAAAATATAGAGAGATGCATTAACATAGTTTTCATGATTGTCAGCCCTATTCGCTACTGTCTGATACAGAACATATTCTTCTTACTGATGTCACCGAAATAGGGAAGAATATCCAACATCTCCCAGCAACTAACTAGGTCAGATTCATATTTTGTATATAGTCCTGCTTTGCTCCTTTGGCCTTATAGCATTTTATCACGATAATATCAATATACTGTACCTGTAGCATTGTCATATTCCAAGTTCACTTTACATGCGATATCAAATGTATGAGGAAGAATACCCACACTCATTATGTAATTATCAATGCTTTTATTTGCACTTGTCGTGTTTATATATAAAGGGGAGCAGACACTGCTGATTTAGCGTTTTGCATACATAATTAGGTGGAGAATGAACTACACCTGCCTCCGTGAAGTTCTAATGCGATCATTAGCATCATCGTACAACTAAGTCAGCTGGTAGCTATGACATACACACAGCAGTCTGGGACCATTTGTTTCAAACTGCTAAATGAAATGACTTAAGTGATGCAAAGTAGTATTAACAGCTATCTTCAAATAAAGTAGACATTAAAGAATCTGGCCACGCAACAGTACTTTCATGACTATATCTAGAAAGTAGTTGTAATTTACCTAATTTTAGTCTAATTTTATAAAGTCTGCCTCGTGTATTATGAGGAAACAATACATTCACCTGACATACTATGCCTGCAACCTACTTGCAGGTTAATAATCTGTTGGCTATAACCACTCCCTAATACTAACAACAATACCATAAGCATTGAAAAGCAAATATTGTACCACAAACAAAGGGATTCAAATTCAGCTTTAAAGTGTTTTGGTCTGAGTATTATGACTTTGTTTTGCCTGTTGTTCCCTCAAGTTAGCCATGGCGTCTTTAAAGATTGTTGAGTTCCAGGAGGGTTTGGTCCAGCACCTGGTGCATGTCTAGGTTTTCCTCTTTAGCCTGAGCCAGTTTCTCTGGTGTTGGGGGAAGAAAGGCATATTGAGATAAATCATTTGTTATTACACTGCTAGAATGTACACGGTCAATGCATTTGAAACTAAGCAAGGACAACAAATTAACAATACAATTGTGGTATTCATCACTGAAGTAAAATATAGACAGGAAATGTGGTCGGAGAGCTTTCTATATGAATAGAACTACTTGAGATGAGTGGTTGGACCACATAGATGGCAATGAACAAAACGATAGGCTGTTCCTCAGTCTAGTTTTCTATGAGCTCAGCACTACATGCAAAGTGCCACTTGACCGGCAGCAGTTTCACTTCACGCTCAAGGATCACTCACTGCACCACAGCTGCCCAGTGGCAGGGAATAACATGAACAGAATGATTTGATGCTCCTCAAAGTCCTCCTGTTTTCTGTGAGCTCAGCACTCGCCTGCTTAGCGTTCAGTGTTGGACAGCGGTAGTCCGTAGACACAGTTGGCCCAATGAAAGCTGGTCACTCCCAGAGACAGCAGGAGCATACCCTTTTAAAAGCTGCATTGTCCTCCTTTGTCATGTTGTGGTATACATTTGGAGCACCCTCCAAGCTCATAGTTTATAACTTACAGTTTGACTAAACCTACCCTACTGTACATGACTGTAGGGTAGGGGAAATACTGCTGTGTCAGCATATTGTTGCTGTAGGGAGAGGAGAGCAGAACTGTCTCAAGCTATACTGTAATTCATTTAGGAGGAGGGCTGAACAGTACAGCGTGTCAGTTAAGAGCCACTCAGCGTGTGTGAGGTTTTAGTTTTTGTAACACTGCTCTCAAGCACAAGGGTAACTATGGCCACGGAATGAGGATGGCCATTTTAAAGGGGCGTTGAAGGTTTTCCAGTAAGTGGCAAGTGAAGGTGAGCCATGCCTGCAGCTAACTGGACACAAGTAGGATCAATAGACCAGTGCTGGAAATGGCTGCTATTTGCCTGAAAGCAGAGTGGCGGTGGAAGCAGCTAAGACTCTCCTGATGGTGTCCGGTAACAGGTGATGTACCGCAGGTCCCTTAATGCGGTGGTGTCATCGCCTCAGTGACTCCACAACAGCAGACGTTCGTGACAACTTGACACCCCACATATCAGGTGGCCGTCGAAAGATGAGGAAGAATGTAATGGCCCACCTCAGTTTAGCTTTTTATAACTACAAATTAAACCGCTATTTATTTGACATTTGATGTTTACTATTTGTCTAACACCCACGGAGCGGGTATGCTGCTGATTAATGTGTAGTAATACCACTTTTACCATATCGGTTATGTCTAGTGCATTCACATCACACACACACACACACTCACACAGGAAGAACAGGCAAGATATAATAAAAAGAGCCGGAAATATGAGAGAGAGATTTCAGAATTTATTAAAGAGGAAGCGTCTGTAAAGAAACAAAGAGCACGTAAAAGACAGAAGACGGTGAGAGAAGGTACGAGAGGAGAGAACACACAGAAGTGGTATACCTCACAGGGTTTGAGCTTGACAGGCTGATGTCTGTGTTTCGGCTCCCAGCCAAAAGGTCCTGGGTTTTAACCCCTGATACCAGCCTTCTTGTAAGCACCCTTAAGCAAGGCACCTAACCTCTGCCTTGTGTGTATTTTGTATCAATAACTGTACAGTTATTAAGTTAACATGTAATAAAGTTGCAAAGGAGGCATTTGTGGCTCTAAATTAGAACAATTACATAAATTAAATACCAACTTTAAACATTTACCACAGTTTTACAAAAGCCAGAGCAAATGGTACTTTTGTGGAATGGACCTAAAAAAACAAAGAGAGAGAGAGAAAAGGAGAAGCCTTGCAGAGGTGAAAGAGGGGCAGAGGAGCGAAGGAGGCATCTACAGTGTGGTCATGTCGTTGAGGGCCAAGTCTAGCTCCTCGCTGAGAGCCTTGCCCTTCAGCTTCTGAGCATATACTTCATCTGGTGGTGGTGGGGGGTGGGGGGGTGGGGGGGGGGGGTGTAGAAACAGAGATACCAGACACACAAGATGGAAACAGAATGAAAGGAGGGGGGAGATACAGAGCAACAGCGTTTACATCCACGTTTTGTACTTTTTATGTGTGTTCAAGCTGTAAATCACCACGCCTCATCATATCATTTTGGACTGTAAATTTAAATATAATAGAAGAATCCAATACTGGTCTTTTAAAACAGTAAAGATATATTTTAAAGCCTAAGACATTCCTATTTAAAATGATGTATAATTGTGTCCATTGTGTGTAGATGAATCAACCTGATACATGTGTAGATCTATGAAGGTGTGTGATTATACTGTATAAATAAGTAGCAATGTTATTAGCAGCAGACAGAGGAACAGATCCATGGAAGCTGTTGCCTGGGGATAGTCAATGGTGGTGATCTGTAAGAAGTATGCTGGTTTGCACCTCAATCCATTGGCAGCTCAGGGATTAGGAACGGTTCTAAACATACAATGTTATTCATGCAAACATAGTTTTTCAATACATTTAATCGTGGGGCTGTAATCAGTGGTGGGCAGGTCATCAAATGCAATTGCTGGCATGATTTTTAAAATGACACTAGCACGTGGGTTTTAGTATGGCAGTCAGTTAATTACATAACTGGAGTGCATGCAGTACCCTGGGCCACCACTGGGCGTGACCATAGTCTCAAGAATCAGATCACAAGACGTACCATGGTAAAGATAATGATCTAGCCCGCTGTAAACCTTACATTCAGTTATTTTAAAATAGGGTGATCATCAACTATGGGCGACAGCATGTTAATTTCACAAACATTCCTGATTTTGTGCTAAAGTGTTGTAAAGATAATAATAATCATCAATCATCAGGGTTAGGGTTAGGGCTAACTTTACCTTCCAAGTCATCAATGGTCTTCTCAAGCTTGGCCACAGACCTCTCTGCAAACTCAGCACGGGTCTCAGCCTGGGCAAATACACCACGACACAATGTCAAATATTTGCCTCAATTGTATTGTACAGAGAAGAGCTGCAGTCAAGTCTCACCTCCTTGAGTTTGTCAGTGAGAACTTTGATTTCTTCTTCGTATTTGTCTTCCTTTTGTGAATACTGCAATCAAAATGTAAGACATTAAAAATGACAGAATGCTACAATAACTACAATAAATGTAATTACATACTGTATTTGAGGGACAGTGTTAACGAGCAGACTGATGTTTACACGCTGCTCATGTTTGTATTCCATCAATATAAATGATCTCATTTAAAGTGGTAGAGTGTAATGTAATGTCATTTTATTTTATTATATTTAAAAATATCCCATCTTGAGCAGGGTATTCCCATGTGTAATGTAAACATATTTGGCAAGTTTGCAGCCCGCACAAGTCATTGTCAGTTAAAGCATCCGAATGCAAATGGGACTACGCCTTGTTTGTTTTGTTAAACAAATATGACTGTGTAGCACTGTGGATATACGTAGTAGCCACGTATAGGCTAATAACAGATGTCTGCACTTTATACCTTTTCTGCCTGGGCCTCCAGAGACTTCAGGTTGTTGGTGACATTTTTCAACTCTTCCTCAAGGTCACCGGATTTACTGAGCAACAGCACACACAAAGGCAGGAAAAGAGAAGAGAAGCGTTTTGACGAGAGAAGAAAATGTCACAGTTGGAAGTGAAGTCAAGGAACTTACCTCAAGGAAAATAAAAATTAAGACGTAAAAAAACTAGATGGAATACTACGTTGAATCGCATCAAAACTAGTAATGATATTGTTTACAGCAGATATTTAACTGGAAGCAAGAATCTTATATGAGTCTAATACAGTGGTGATTTCGTTCAGGTGGGATTTAATACAAAAACATAAACATTCATGGTGTTTATGTACTAACACAATATATATATATATATATATATATATATATATGTATGCTATTGAAAAGCAGTAGTCCATCATAGTTTGCATGCGTGTGTGCATGCGGGGATGGGTGTCAAACCTTTTGAGGGTCTTGACTCAAAAAGTCTGAAACACCTTGAAGCACAAAGATGGAAGCATGCTGTCTTTATTGACGCTAGACAGGAAGGCTGAAGGAGAAGCCGAGGTTACAAGAGAGCCTTGTTGCTCTGCTGTGGGCGCTACGAAATACCTCTTCCTCTCCGCACATCATAGTCTTCAGATTGTGGTCCATGTGTTTAAACTCATCCTCCAGGTCGAGCACGCGCCTGGGTTGGTCCACAGGCAGGTAGAGGGTAGAGGACACCATAGCGGGCAGGGCCAGGCATGACAAGGCAGATTCCAGGTGGGGTGGTTGATGTGATGCGTTAAGCATGCGTTACACACACACACACAAAGGGACAGAACAAACACACACACACACATATCCCGGTGTTTCACAGTGGTTAGCGTGTGTGTCGTGACGCGCGGGCTTGTGTTTCACACAACAGGTGGGAGGTGGGCAACACACAGGCAGGCACACATTTGACTCTCCCCATGCTGCTAGCTAACACGCGTAAAGGTACACTCCTCTATTCGTGCCCAGAAGTGACGCAGTGTTTGGAACCACCGTTGTTGTTCTGGTTTGAAACTCAAAATGGAGCGCTCCTCTCATTGTGTCAGTAAGGTACATTTAAAGGGGATACCCCTACATTGTGTCATTAAGGTACCATTAAAGGGGATACATTGTGTAATTAAGGTACCATTAAATTGGGTACATTGTGTCATTAAGATACCATTAAATTGGATACATTGTGTCATAAAGGTACCTTTAAAGTGTATACATTGTGTCATTAAGGTACCTTTAAAGGGGATACCCCTACATTGTGTCATTAAGGTACCTTTAAAGGGGATACCCCTACATAGTGTCATTAAGATGCCATGCACCGATGAATAAGGCAGTTGAATTTGGCAAATTAATATGCACAGAACAGACACATAGCATTGGACTAGCACTGGAGCATTTCCATGGACAAACTTACGCCTCGGCCACCTCAGCACGCTCCTCAGACCGTTCCAGATCGCCCTCAAGGATCACTAGCTTGCGTGCCACCTGCACGCACACAAAACATGCTTATTATGGGATGTGTATCGCATCAGGCATGGAATTAGCCTTGGGGTGTGTCTTTATTGTATAAATGCTGTGCAGTATAGAACCTTTGAGCTTGAAGTGCAGGTGGAAATAAGGTAAATGTAGGTATAATTTGGTGTTGACCTTGCCCTTGTCTGACCTTATAATACTACTATTCTTCTACGAAAAAAGACCCACCTCTTCGTATTTGCGGTCAGCCTCCTCAGCGATGTGTTTGGCCTCCTTCAGTTGCATCTCCTGGATTTCCATCTTCTCCTCGTCTTTGGTTGCCCTGTTCTCTATCACCTTCATGCCTCTTGAAGAGAAAACACCAGCGTTTGCATATTTGTGGAACTACTGTGTGAATTATCAGGCAGAGTAGGAATGGTAAATGTAAAGGTGCATTTATTGTCACATACACATGCATGTATCGAAATGTATCCTCTGCATTTAGCCCATCCCTCAAGGGACCAGTGGGCAGCAGCTATGTAGCGCTCGGGGACCAACTCCCGGTTGATGCCAGTGTCACTGGTCATCAACCTGACATGTTTTTGGTAGCTTTTTGATAGCGATTAATGTATTACTGTCTCGCTCTGAACACGCCGTCCAATCACATGCTAACGTGTTTTTCACTTTGATTAGCTGAATGTGATCCATTTGCTTGTTAATGATTTGATTGACAGCTGTATGGCATCTAAGCATTATGTATTGGACCAGGTTGAGTTCCCAGACTGACTGGCAAGCTGACAAACACTCAGCAGGACAGAACTGATGCTTCAATTTCTTCTTCATTGTCATGGCAACACAATGTCCTACCCCTGCAATGTGTCTAGGCGGTTGAAAACTCAGGGGTTGGGGCGAGCATCACGTTCCACGGCAGCACCAACACACACACACACTCCCCTTTACCTCTCACTCTCATCCGCCGCCTTCTCAGCCTCCTCCAGCTTCTGCAGAGCCGTGGCCAGCCTCTCCTGAGCCCTGTCCAGCTCCTCCTCCACCAGCTGAATACGCCTGTTCAGAGAGGCCACCTCCGCCTCTGCCTGAGAAGGCACAAGGAGCCACATGGGAGCTGTCACCACGGTGACACTAAAGCCACTGTTGATCAAGCAGACGCACCGAGACACTTGTGTTCGTGACGTTCAATACCAGAAATTAAATGAATATGGCGCTGAGGCTGATATTTAGTGATTATTATAGGCACTATAATGTGCAGGAGGACAATTATTGGATTAAGTGAACTCCCAATAGTAACCGCGACTGGTGGTGCTCTATGGTTGTTCTTGAACTGTTAGGTTGTCTCGGTAGTCGGGAGTGATACAGGCCTATATGAAACACATTGGTCCTAATAAAATGGCCATTGGCCATAAACGTGATATATAGTATGGGGGCAAAGGTGTTTGTCAGATGATCTACTGACAAACCAAACAGCAACTGTCTGACTAATAATTCTGTCCCAATCGCTGAACAATACTCCTGTGTAAAGCCAGTGTGATCACAAACCTAGAAGGATACAATAGGAATCACATAAATCAGAGTTTGGGTCTATTCCATCAGGTAAAATTTCGCTAACACTTGATGCTCAAATAAACTATTATAGCCTACTACCTGTATAGGGCAGGCCTACTTTAAATAGAACACAATAGTATGAGCATGTAGTCATTGCCTTGATCATTTTTATTTTAAACGTAAAAATATATGTTTTGTATACACCTGTTTAATGGCAGGCTATTCTGACTATTAGGATGGCACATGTTTAATGACTATCAGGGCTATAGTCGATCTTATTCTGGTTGTAGGCCTGGCTCAAGTCATTGTATTTATCCTCTTTACGCACGACTTTACGCGCGACAACTAATACAGTTATGTAATGTTAATGAGAATTGTCAAGTATAATTTCATGTTTTCGTTGATTTTTAGAATAATCTGCGTTGTTGTGCAGCATATTATTTAAGCACTAATCGGTAACTACCGTATTTTCTATTTAAAAATAATGTTAATTTAGATTTCGGACACTACTAGAGCGTTCTTTGGTTGGTACTGACAACATGCACATAAACGAACAATGCGCTTGATTAATGCACTTAATAAATAGCCTAAATAACATACAAAATCGTTAAAAAGGATTAGCCTAGGGCCACATATTCGCTATATTAATTGTAATGTCAAATAATCGATTTTCTTTTACATTAAAATATTGATGTAGCACACATTTCACAACAGAAACCTAGTTTTTGTTACAACTATTCCAAATACACGAGTAGGCTGCAGTAGAGGACACACTAGCGAAACCAGGGGGCCTATATGGCCTGCATTTGATCAGATTAAACTGAATGCGTTCATTTATTTATTTTTACTCACAGCCACAGACAATGACCCCAAAAGACTGTTCTTACCCTCTCTCTGGCCTGACTCTCCAAATCCAATTCTCTTTCTAATATTTCTGAACGGTCTCCTGCATCATCGACTTGTTGCTGTAACGCCTGAATTTTCCTCTTCACTGCATCAAGGGATGTTAGTCCTGCCATTAAATGTCCTTCTTTACAACAGTTATTCTAATCGTTGCTTCTGGAAGCATGAGTATCGACACAAGCGATTAATATTATGAGTATTTTGTGTATTTAATTTGTGTTGTCTTCCCTCGTATACTCTCCTAAAAATATAACAATATCATGTATGCGTATGGTCACTGCTGTCTATTTGCTTCCACAGCAGGTGAGAAATACGAAAGCAGCAGGCTACCGCCTCCTTCATAGGCTAATGAAGTCACGCGTCAGGTGTACAGCATAGCATATGGTAATTTACCTGTGTAATAAACAATATTATTCACATATTATATATATATATATATATTGTTTTACATTCAAGTCGCTGCTGTAACCCCCGAGGAGTTTCTCCCGGGGAATGCGGATACAGTTGTGTCTTATCTCATGATAAGGAACTCTTGCGTGAAAACAGAAAACTGCAGTGATCATTTATACCACAAGAGGGAGAAATGCTGTCTGAAGAAAACCCGTGAAGAATTTCCATTAAACCCCAAACGCATAATTATATTTATATAATAGAGGCAGACTGCGATGTAAAAATAGCTTTTTCACGATACACACAGAAGTTTATAATTTGTACCCATAAAAGGAAAATTGATTTAGAGATTTGAACGTTTGTGAAACAGTTAAGGGTACATGAGCTGTCACTCACATCTGTGGCCTTCTTCTCAGCCTGCTCCAGCTTCTCCTGGGCATCTTTCAGAGATTCGGAGTATTTGTCCAGCTCATCTTCCACCCCTTTAAGCTTCTTCTGAAGCCCAAGGAGCTCCTCTTCCAGCTAACAGGCACGCACGCACGCACGCGCGCACGCACGCATACGCACATCCATACAACATATGTCAGGTAATGATACCTAACACATACATATGATATTTATAGTCATATAAAATATACAATATGGAAGTACAGTATACTTGGTTGCAGTAATACTTTCTGCAGACATCAGAGACATTGATTCATAAACGTCATAAAGTATTATTTCAGAGTGCATCTTGTCATACAGTTTGTACCTACATGTTTTACAGTCTAAAGTTTATACGTTACGAATAAAGGAATTTGTGAAATGCTGATGTTGCAAACACCATGAATTAATTCCTAAAACAGTTCCAGTTTAAGATAGTTAATCATTACATTTGTTGCCACATTCAGACAATAGGCTAAGGCATGTTAAGGTGCATTGTGAGTGAAATGACATGGGAGGAACACAATGTCCCTCAGACAAATGTCACATGACGCATTGTCCCTGTCAGTCTTTGAGCTTAAACTCTGCAAGGCACGTCAGCCGTCATTGTCTAAATAGACTCTGCTCTGATCCGGCCATGCGTTAATGTGGTGGGTCCCAACCCAGCCCCTAACCCTCTCTCTCTGGGGAAGGATGCAAAGAAGGTGGTGTTGGTGGCGGGGGGAGGTGTGTAGGTGTGTAGGTGTGTGTGTGTGTGTGTGTGTGTGTGTGTGTGTGTGGGGGGGGGGGTCTTTAAAGGCAATACAAAAATAGACATGGCAACAGGCAAGGATAAATGATTGTGCTGTTGAAACTGTAATAGCTCTGGGGTGACTTCTTCTGGGAACAATGGCAGTAATGGTGGGTGGACTATTCATAGGTTGTTAGCTGCCCATGTCAATTAAAGCTGAGCTGGTAGATTAACATGGACATGTATGTCTTTAATCTGCAAATAAATGCTGAAGCATTACATTAAAATAACTAGAAACAATCAAAGTTTGCAGTGATACTCTAAAATATGTGATATTTACTGTATGTAAACTTTATAAACATATATGGATAAATGTCAGTAAGGATTTTCTTATGTCCATAACATTACATAACATTGATAAAGTGACTTGGATTAAAAGACTAAAATAAAAAGGTGTGATTACTTTATCTATAAATAATAGCAAATATAAAGACTTGTCTCTGCAGTGGAGACAAAATAATAAAACTCCTAAATATTTTATTGTAAAGGTGACAAGTCTAAACAGGTATAACATAATGTATAACTAAAATAGATTATAGGAATATTAATAACCTGATGAGATTTATATATATGATCATAATTAATATCACAAACCCATGACTGCTTGCCTATACTTCTCAACAACAACAACAAAAAATCATAATAAAAAACTGCCCTCGGTATCCATCACCTAGTGTAAAATACTATATAGACCATATGTCACTCATATAAATACTATATAGACCACATGTCACTCATATAAATATATATACATATAAATACTATAGGTATGCAATAGACCATACATCACTTATATTCAATCTAAACCAGCGTGTTTGTCCCAATAACACTGTTTTAACTTAATATAATTAAATTGAATTATAGACGAATTGGTTGGGAAGGGGGGGGGGGGGGGTCCATGGGAGGTAAATATTGCATTATTGAACATATTCCCTTACCTGTTTGCACTTGTCCTCTGCGCCCTTCTTGTCCCCTTCAGCCTGTTCCGCGCGATCAATGGCGTTCTCCTTATCCAGCTTCAACATCTGCATCTTCTTCTTGATGGCCTCCATGATTAAGTATTATGATTCTTCTCCTCCCAATTCAAGACAGAAGAAAGGATGTGAAGAAATGCAGAAACAGAGAGACTGAAGCGGACACAGGGAGCAGCTCACGCCGAGTGACAACAGGCTCGTCTGAAAGGCTTGAGAAGGGGAGGATGAAATTCCCTCCAAAGGTCCTCAATACTTTTTTTGGAAAGTCGAGCTGGTCTAAACTCGTCGTGACGTAGTTATTCCGTGATTTGCTCCGAGGCTCTTACTTGGAATTGCGAGCAGGGATGCTGCCCTTCTTTGGGAGACACGTTTATTTCTGAATAATTTCAATGTTACTTTGACAAATGTACCATCACGCGTAAAGTTGTGCGTAAAGTTCTCACAGGTATGAGACGAGGAGTGAGGCGCCATAGTACCTGTAGTTTTATTTCCTTTTGGAAAACGTATTTTTGTTTAGATTCTCAGTCTGACATTTTAATTAAAAGATCATATAGTTTTTACAAACAATTGAACTATTTTGGTTACTTCTAGCACAGGTCAAACAGCCAACATTCATTTGCCTACTAGGTATAATGTTGACGATATAGCCTATTGTTGACTATTACCAACAAGTAACTATTCTGCCTACACAGGTCAATTATCGCGAGGCGAGAACACAAACGTTACCTTTGTTATTCAGTGTAATCAATTTATCAGTTTCAGAAATACTTTTTTGAAATAAGCTCTATTGGTAATCAAAACGTGTTGCATTTTATAATGCATATGGATATCTTACTCACCGAAGATAAAAACATAAATTGAACAAATATAAAAACAGAAATAATAAAGTTCACACGTTCACACAACTCAGAAAAATAACTCACATTTACAACTGTATGATGGTTTAAATGTGACCGTTTATTGTTAAAAAGAATTTTATATGCAAAAACTGAGAGTATAAAACACTGGAAGAATATGATTTGTTATGTCAAACATAAATGAAGTGCAGCTAAAATTTGGTAAATGTGAACAATTAAATAGGTACATAAAACATTAAGTTGGCACTTGAGATTTACTGATATCTTGACCTCTGGTATGAAAAATACACTATAATTAACAAGAAAGAAAACTATTTTCTTATAATTGACAAAGATTGTTCTGTCACAATAAGATTTAAGCAAGAAATATAAATCCATTTCTGAAACAGTAACACTGATTTACTGTCAATTATGAGATTAACATTACATACTATAAATAGAATCTAACCATTAAGTAAAATGACTATGGCTTTATGATTAAGTTTAACATAAAAAAAATGTTCAATTGGACATAATTCATCATAAAATACCATTCTACCATTTTATAACTCTTATTTATTAAAAAATATAGATCCTTAACCTCTGAATTTGTTCAGTGATTGTTATAGCTTACCAACCACACAATACATTGTTCTATTTAAATAGCAATCCTAACCTGACAACACACAAATGGGAAAAGGCATTGTGTCATCATTTCTCCACCCATGTTGGGATCATTACTGTAGATCAAAATGTCTGGACTGCTGGAGTGTTGCATTTAAGTTAGTCATATCTTCAATCCAAAGAAGCCCTCCTTGCCTAAATACAGTAAGGCACCACATCGAGGCACAACAATGTTAGCCCATAAACATTTAAAAACAGTTACTCCCTCTGTAAGCATCATGTATTGGCACGGCGGCGATGATGCTTGTGCACAGTGAAGACATTAATTCCGGACTGAAAAAAGCTGCTGAAATTAGCCTAAATATTTTATTGCAACATACACAATCTAACGCACAGTAAGGCCAAGGGTACACAACGCCCTTCCTCTAAAAGCAAACATCAGTGGCGTAACTTCTCCCTTCAAACTAACTGGAAACATTTTAAATCAACAACTTTCATTTATTCGTAGCTCCACAATTCCTTTATATATCTTTTTGCTCAGTTGCTCCAACACAGTCTCATAATTTCTTTAGTTTCCCCCCCTCTACAAACTAGCTAAGGCAGGAACCCGAGCTTATGATTTGTCACCGCTGTATGCATGTATGTACGTTCCAAAAACAATAAGAATGCCCTCATTGCTCCTGCCCATCTTCCCGTAGCTCAGAAGGCATGAACTTGTACTGCTGCTGTCGAATCATCGCCAGCCTTTTCCTGGCTTCGTCCAGCTCCCTCTCTTTACGCAACATCTCCTCCTGTGCCGCTATGATCTGGAACACAAACGGTGGAGAGGTCACCGCACCGCACACGAGTTGACTGGCACTTCAACGGACTCTTCAGGCTAGCTTGTGTCTGGATGTGTGTGCTTCAAATAAGCGTTATATAAAGTTATGTTTTCCCCGTTTGGTCAGTTGAAGGAACTACCCTGGCAACTAGAGGCCGTGACAGCAAGTCTGCACACACACAGTTCACATCACAACACGCTGCCTGTAATACTATATATGGGGGCAGGATGGTCTAGTGGGCTGGTTGCTGGACTTACAGCCGTAAGGTTGTGGGTTCAAACCCCGGTGCTG
>JAODUH010010100.1:15964-29757 GCA_027564835.1 Typhlichthys subterraneus
GTCGACGTCAGACTGACAGAAACACAGGGAAACAGACAGAAACCAGACCGGGGTCGACGTCAGACTGACAGAAACACAGGGAAACGGGCAGACACCAGACCGGGGTCGATGTCAGACTTTCAGAAACACAGGGAAACAGACAGAAACCAGACCGGGGTCGACGTCAGACTGACAGAAACACGGGGAAACGGGCAGACACCAGACCGGGGTCGACGTCAGACTGACAGAAACACGAGGAAACGGGCAGACACCAGACCAGGGTAGACGTCAGACTGACAGAAACACGGGGAAACGGGCAGACCACGACCGCCTCACCTGGAAAGCGTGGTTGGCGAAGCCCAGGCCCAGCTGTTTGCACACCACCATGGCCTCCACGGTGCCCCAGCTGTCGCTGCACACCGTGCCCCACACCCTGGAGCCATTCCTCTCCGCCAGCACCTCCACACGGCCCTCGTAGGGGTTCCTGCCCCCGCCCAGCCGCAGCTAAAGACATGAAAGGCAAGGCGGATGACTACTGTGTAGACCGTGAGGTCTTCAACAGCGACCCCTAGTGGGGTCCTCAGAGTTACAGGCAAGTTATTTGATCCCAAACCCTTTTCCCTCCAAAAAATAAAACATGTCTATATATCCTGTAAATACATCCTATAAGAGGAAAGATAATAAGCACCAACAAAACAATAATTGAAATAACTGAATGCCAAAATAGGTAGGCCTATATACGGCCCAGTTAAATAAGCAATATTATATATAATATGTATGTATGTATGTATGTATGTATGTAAAATTATAAATGAAGTTATCAAGACTTCATTAAGGATATACAGTACAGAATGTATGGGATTACAATAATGTCCAAAGCGGGCTTGGTAATTCAGGTTGGGTAATGAGGTTTGTGGTTGTAAGTGACAATTTACAAATATGTAATATCACAAGCTTGTATCATCATGGTGTGTAAAATTAATTATGCTTGCAACATGTATTAAAACATTTACGACCATTTGTATTTTCCTTATACTTCATGATACAACATTTTGTGAACTTACTACAGCATGAATACAATTATTACATTTGCGAATCCTCACATGACCACAAACCTCAAATTGATGTAATGTAAAAGAGTCAGACAGCTTCCATAAATAAGTTACATCTGAACACTCCCTTATATTATTACAAAATTACATGTTATTCCACAGAAACATTGTATGTGTGTACTGTATTTTGTCATTGATAGTGGCAGTACAGTATTCGCTGCAGCAGCAGAGGAACCAGAAGCTGTATTAAAGGCAGTATTAGTCATGCTGGAACACTTGCTAACTCAAAATTAAAACAAACTCCCTTAAAATCTCCTCGCCTGTGATGGGTCATAGTTAGCAAAAACTTGAAGGGCAGGGGAAAGTAGAACAAGTAAGGGTTTTACTT
This sequence comes from Typhlichthys subterraneus, assembly GCA_027564835.1. Taxonomy (NCBI): domain Eukaryota; kingdom Metazoa; phylum Chordata; class Actinopteri; order Percopsiformes; family Amblyopsidae; genus Typhlichthys; species Typhlichthys subterraneus. The sequence continues at coordinate 17,384 of JAODUH010010100.1, forward strand.
ACTCAATATTATAAATACTATTAAGATGGGCAACAAAACCAGAAAAATTTGAAAACAATTTATACAATTAACGTAAGTGTAACTAAACTGCTCCAGAGTCTAAACAGAATTAAGTCAAAACCAAACTTAATCAAAGTAACATAATGAGTACTCTTCTACCCTAACAAAAAGAGAAGTGCTTTTATCTCCACCTGCAAAGCTATATAATACACCATCCAATCCATTTCCAAGATGCAGGGGGGGGAAAGGAGGCGTATATATATATAAACAGCTAGTGAAACTATAAGCAACCCTCTTCCCCAATTTAACATAATAGTCCAGTCCAGCCTCCATCAGCCTGCTCCCTCCCGCAAAGGCTGGTGGCAATTATGAGCCATCACAGCCCCACACATTGAAACACATTGTGAAGCCAAGCGGCATTGTTGATGTTCCTATTTACGGAACCAGGGCTGTGTAGAAGGACATAATTGTTTCAGCATGCACAGGACAGCATTAGCTGACAATACCTTTTAAAGATGGCGGTGAGGTGAACTACCGTTACTCACTCTGTTTCGGAAGCCCATGGCTGGAACGTTGCACCTGACCGCAGCGTCTTCCTCGTGGCTGCAGCCCAGGGCATCGCGGTTGAAGTGGCACTCGGTCAGAGACTTCTCAAACCCAGAGCAGTCCACTTCGTTCATGTGGACGGGTCCGATTCCTGCAGCACAGTACAACACACGTTACGCTACCATCGTGCTGTACGCTTTTACCGGGCTATAATTATTTATATTACGGATGGTCCTATTAAGACTAATTTCCCTGAGATTAAGTTATAACTTAAGTTTTTATGTTGATTAGTCGACTAGCTGACCAGTCCAAAAGTAAGAACACACATAAAATTGAGTAAGCCTACTGTAGCCTATAATGATAATCTGTAAGGTTAACCATTGTCCAAACAAATATTACAGATATTGTCAGAGAATACTATCCACATTTTTCAATAACATATAATATTTTAAATGCGCCTGGTGTAAAGTGCCACACATTTCAGCGACATTCAAAGTGTGATTTGTTCATTAAATAATGTGATTAACGGTTTCAAATGGCTCTTTTAATATATGTAATATTTATTCAGACATTAACCTTCTAATTATAATGTACTGTATGTTTAAATGAATTGTATTTCTAGCAAGGGTAGCAACAATTAAAGACAGCGTTAGTTATCCTCTGCAGCGCCGTATATAACATTGAAACGCATTGTGAAGCAAAGCGTTGTAGCCTACTATGGCTTTGTTGTTGTGAGCGGTGTGCTCCACTTTGTTTATATTCGTATTTACTGAGGCAGGGCTAATCGAGCACATCCCTAATTGATACCCCTAAAGTTTAATAAAAGTATATAAAACCTATTTAATATAGCAGCACAATGAGAGATAAACATTGGTGCAAAAGAAAAGTATATTCAGCCCATACAGCAAGCTGTGGAAAAACCATGTGTGCTTGTGTTTTGATGGAGCATGTCACTCTGACGACGGTACATTTCCTGTAACAAGTAATTAGCAAGCAAGTACTAAGCAAACAAATAAACAGCCAGCACTGTCAAATTGAAACAAGGCCCTTCCAGGCAGATGACTAAAGTTCCTCTCTGTCATGTTTAAGGAATTCATGGGTGGTTGTTAGATGTGAATGTCTCTGGTTATTATAACAGAGGCTTGTGTCTTTTTCCCAGTGCAGCTTATTGAAAGAATCTTCTCATCTTTAAACATGTCATTATCTTGAAACAGGACCGGTCCAATGTAATAGACAAAGTTACAATTTAAACTAGCTTTTGAAACTAGTTTTATAATAATAATAATAATACATTTATTTAGGATGCCTTTCAAAACACTAAAGGACATCTTACAATGCAATTATAAGGATATAAAACGTTTGGCTAAGACATATACTATAGTAATAAACATTTGACCAAAGCAGGAATATACATTCTAGACACAAGACACACTTATATACAAAATATATACAAAGTAAACAAAATAAAATAATAATACATGCTTGTTGTGAGGGCAGTGGAACAAATGGTTTAATGGCATAGGCAATTTCGAAGAGATGTGTTTTGAGGAGTTTAGCAAATATATTTATTTAGTCTATTTGGAGTCACTACGTTATCAAAGAATACTACTGTCTAAAATGACTAAATGCACTTTTACTACTGCTGCTAGCTTCTTGTGTGAACAACTACAGCGACTTCTAAAAACAAACAAAAAGGGTAATTCATTTCAAGTGTATGGTCTCTGTGGTGAAAGAAGTTATTTTCTGCATTCTTCAACAAAGCATTCCTCTCTTAGAAACAATGCAAGGACTTTCATTTATTTGGTCCAGCTTGGGCATTCTGATGCTACAAAACGAGAACATTTCTGAATATAATATACGATTATGATTATCTTCCAGAAAAATATTCCAGTAGGAGATATTCCACACCTTCCAAAACTCTGCTCATTAAAAAAGAAACTGACTCAAGTGATGCCAAAACAGGTGCACATCTATAGGGTTTCCAGCCTGATAAATCATAAATCAATCAGGTTGTTTTCATCTTATACTCATGGGAGTAGACCTGAGGAGGGAACTGTAGTCCAGACTGTTAAGTTGCATTCACATGGAACACGGCGAACCGCCTATCATTTTAGTGGATGAGAGCAGGACGGCAAAATCAGGTGAGGCCATTGCAGTTTAAATATGTAAAGATGTTTCAGTCCTCTGCCGGACGATACGTACTGTAGTAGCTCCCTCAAACAATAAGAAAACAGTCTATCTGGACGATGAGAACCTAATAATTTAGCAAAACACTACAATACTAGATACAATACTAACATAATGTTGCCACGAAATAAACATGTGCTCCAAGTGAATGCAGCATCAGGCTGGAGGCCCACCTTGGCCCAGACGGCCTCCGTACAAGGCCTCCTTGGCGCTGCCAAAGCCCAGCTCTCGGCACACCACGGTGGCTGCACGGAGGTTCCAGTTGTCGTCACACACCGTGCCCCACTCGCCATTCTTCAACACCTCGACACGGCCCTCTCCTATCATAGCCCCGCCTCTCAAGCGCACCAGGGGTTGCTGAGAAAGAGGAAAAATTAAATGTTTAAAGTTGGGGAGGGGGGATGGGGGGTAATAAGGTCTGGTCACGCTCCCTCGGGTAGTGTTACCAGTCGTGGCCTACTGGCTGTAGACCTCTGGTTCATTTGGAAACTATTGGTCAGCGTTTAACAAATCGGCGTTGCTCAAACTGCTTTGATCTGCTCATCTAGCTCAACCACCGTTTCAAAACACGCTTGACTTTAACGTCATCTCACTAACCCGCCCTGATTGGGTTGCCAGCAGGGTGGCTGTGATAACGCTAATGCGAACAGCATCTCCAGACTATAATGATTAATCTCAGCGTGAAAAAACTATTTTTGAGCAATAGACGGTCAGAGCCAGGCTACATCAATAGAACACGTGTGCTCACTCCATTATTCCATGCTTTTATACTGTATATGATCTTTGTAATGTAACTTGAGGTAACTTGTTAACAACATGTAGCTCTGGTTACGACTGATGTCACTGTTAGTGAATGCTTTTCATTATGATGACTGACAGATGTAGGGCTGTTTCAGATACTATTGTTTTAAGACGATTTGAAATGAATCACTGCTAAATGACTAAAATGTCAATCTAATTTCCCTTAATCTAGCCACATGCACAAAATACAAACTTTTATTCATAATTTGGTACAACAAAAACAGGTGTTATTGATACAGTGTACTGTTTACCTTGCTCTCCATAGCACAGTATATTTAGTGAATGTGAGTAAGATTTGAATAGTTCTGAACCCATAGTGATCACCAGGATATTTATTATTATATTTATATGTGCCAGCTGTCTAGCGCTCGTCCATTCAAATCCATCTAGGTAATGTAATTGTCAACAAGTGGGAAATGTCATTGAGCACTAATGTGATAATGATGTATGACTGTGCATACAAACTTAATGAAACAACACTCACAGGGATACAGTGTTAGGCCTTCTTGGTCATAATATCTATATAGATCGTGTGGATTCAATTCAAATGCTAACTCTCTGGAATCTGGCCCAAACACATCTGTAAGGGGTTACCTCCCATTTCAGCCTTGTTACCCTAACGTGCTTATTCAGTGCTATCAAACCACAGAAGGGTTTTACTAGTCTAGAATATCTAACAGATTTCTTCATGTCAACCTTGTGGTGTTCTACAGTATGTAACAACCCAATCGTAGGTCCAATGCACTACTGAAGTCAATGCCCTTGTATGTTATAGGTCATATTAACTAACTGTAATGTTGTATATCATATTGATAGAGACATGATCATGTTTATACGTTGGTTTATTGTATTTATGTTGCCTTGTTCTGAGGTACATCAGGCTTAAACACGTGCAATAGTGTATACTGTTTCAATTGCATATATGCCTGAGAACCAATGATACCATGGCAATCATGGGCGATAACTAAATACAGTAAATCTATGATTGGGAATTATTACTACATTTCAGGCAAATCCACTACAGAAAATGCTGTTCTTTCCAAGTCCAGGCCTTGGTTAGATTATGTTGGATAGCTCATCCAAGTTCAGTCCAAGTCTCCGAATAGCATGGGAAATATTTAGACCTGGCAGGCAAAAGGTACAGCCAGTCCTACCTCCACCCTGTAGGCCTTCCTGAAGCCGGCGCTGACGCTGGGAGCAAAGGCCCGGCCTGGCACGCAGCTGACCACCACGGGGATGCCCTCCCCGCACGTGCTGTTGCCCTGGAGCTCCAGCGCACGGCCCAGCTTGCACTCGGACAGGTCTGCTTCGTTTCCCGAGCAGTTGACCGAGAACCCCCAGTAGTTCTTCTTGCGGCGCTGAGCCAGCACCCTGGGCCAGAGAAGACACAACACAGTGCATGTAGTGGGTACTGGAGCTGTGCAGTACGTATCACGATACAGGGGCCACGATTCCATATATCGCCATGCTGTAAGCAAGGCAATACATTGCGATTTCTGATTTGTGGAAAACTGTCATAGCAATGCTAATGTGTGGCACCGCTGAAACAATAACAGAAACACTTATGTAAACTTGCTCAGGTGGAAATTAGCTTAAAGCTAAACAAGCATCTTTCCTCTCTTTTGAGGTTAATGTATTTTCTTAATTTTTTTTAAATGATACTGTGATTTAGAGCAGGAATTTCCAAACTTTTTTTGTGCCAGCACCCACCTAGAGAGGACAAATCAATTTAGAGATCCACCAAACACCAAGTATCGGTAATGTCATTTTAAGATATCCCTGTTTGTGTGTGTGTGTGTGTGTGTGTATGTGTGTGTGTGTGTGTGTGTGCGTGTGTATGTGTAAATGGCAAAGTAAAATACAGGTGCTTTTATTGTCACATACACATACATGTAGCGAAATTTGTTCTCTGCATTTAACCCATCTCTCAACTGTCAGTGTTTGCCTGGTGTTACCAGACCCCAAATGCACTTTGTGAATAAAATAGTAGTGGAAAGAGGAGTAGAGAGGGAATGCTGGCCACTCAACACTCAGATGCAAAGTGCCCCTGCTCCATGATGCTGTTATTTGTGCTAATCGAGGAATTTCCCCTTTAAACATTCATCCGTGACACCGAGATGCATGTCAGGAATTTTAAATTTCCCATGTGGCACTGTGAAGTACTATGAGTGTTGCTATGGGAATACCAACATTTCGGTGACCCCAGAGTGACTCGTTCACCCAGGGTCATTAAGGGATGGAGCAACACCCTGATGTTGCTTTAAGGATCTTTCTTTCCTCTTGCAACCTTAGGTCAAGCAGCTCAGACATGGAAAACCTGTTCAGGGCAACAAGTGGCTTGTTGAGTACCATGAGTACAAGCACAAATGTTTTCCACGAAAAGGTCATCTAAGTAGGATTTAAGAACTATACATTTAGTGTAATTTTCTTAAAAATGCCATTGACAGCTATCAGTGATATATATGAGTGAAATGCTCTGTGAGAATATCTGCTCTGGTTGATAGTCCCTGCTTCTGCATAAGGCGATTTTCTATTATTGATGGTGACCGAAAGAATTCTGACCAATAAGGTTATTTTTTTCCTTATTGGTCTGGCGAATCTACCTTCTGCCTGTCAATCACACAAATGGCTGCACACAGCTTAGCCAATGATCTTCACAATGGTAAACCAACAGGCTCCAGCGGGAGAAAGGGGGTGGGGTTTTTGGTTGTTGATTTTTTAAATCTGACACTCTTTCGTTTTTTTTTTAGCTACCTCTTGATGCAACAGGAGCTTTAATATATGGTAAAGTGATATTTAGTTGTGACAATAATCTTCTTCTCTAGTTGTGACCTTGTTTGTGACCTTTCACCCCAGTAAATCAGGGTCTGTCTGACTACAGCAGCAACACAAGACAATATTTGAAAAAGCGTCTGCAGTTGCTTTGTCAAACCCTACATCTTCTTTGAGTTAAAGGACAAACCATATGTAGAAATACAGAAGCAAAAACCACAGGCCAAGATAAATCACCTGTGCATCTGACCTGAGTTGATGTTAATATATACATGGATTTAATAAAAAACAGCAATGTTTATCTTAACAGATAGATATTCCCTTAAGAACTAAACCACGGACAAATCCAGGTGCAAGCTAGACCACATGATACATAACCATTTATCAAAGCAAAAAAACTAACAAATCTGCAGTGGGAATATTTGTGAAAACCCACTGTGTGTGAGTGTGCATCATGATTCAATTAAACACAGACTGGAAACAATGGTATAGTGTGCACTCTTCCGTTGGGTTATAGAGCCCCAAAATATCTGCCACAGCACGCTGTTGAGGCTATGAGGTCCGTTACCTGTTCACGCCCATGGGCAAACCCATCGGTCACCCACCTCCAATGCCCTCTCACTGCGGCAATTCTGAGAGCTGATCCCAGGCTATTCATTTGTGGACATTACTTGTATTAACATTATATAAGCTGTACTGTACATAGTCTGTTGTAGTGTGGAAAGTATTAACTGGTCATATATTGTGTACTGTAGATACCTATATACATTTATATTTTTATACTTTTTAGTACTTATATTCTGTGTACTATGTCCGTTAAAGGTTAGGGTCAGATATTCTCGAGACCGCTTGCTAACTTCGACCTCTAAACAAAACAATATCCCTCCCCAGTGCCGCCTCACACATTGAAACGCATTGTGAAGCAAAGCGTAGTACTACCGCTTTGTTGTTGTGAGCGGTGTTTGCACACTTTTCATGTTTATGGACCAGGGCTTTGTAGAAATATCTGATAATTTTTCAACACACAAAAAAAAAAGCAAAATGCGATGATATATTTGGTGAATGTGACAAAAAAGTGTATTAGCTTACAATTAGCTTGCAATAGCTGACTATACCTTTGAATTGTAACTGCACCCCAGCTCTGAGCCTGACTCCACCCACTACAAATTTGAAAAATGCATCAAGCCTGAGAGGGGGACCCCCATTAATGTTAACATTTTAATTTGATGACATCTGAGCGTACTAAGTGTACCACTGAAAACCAGCCAGGTCCTCAGTTGATTTTTAACAGATATAACGTGTAGTTCTCTTTTCAGCCCATAAAATGCAGATTTGAATAAAAACTGGTATTTTGACTATTTTAACACCAGCATGATCACAGATCAATCCTATTACTTTGTTTACAACTCAAAAAACACATTTTAGGGTGCAGTTACACTTTAATTTCAATTTCACGCCTTGCGGGATACACTAACTAACTAACTATCTAACTAACTATGCTCTTACTTTTCAAGCCAACCATCATTATTTATGTAATATGTATGCATTCTTTCTTGTGTCTGTGAATAAACACACACTCTCGGAGTTAAACCTCTCTGTGTCATATTCTGACAGACGCTTGAAGCAGAGCTCTCCGCAGAATGTGTGGGCAGCTGTAGTGGAGGGACAGAGGAGGCTTCAAAGCATTGTGTCTCTGACTTTCAAACTAAAAAACCTTTTTTTAACACCAATTTCAACCACAAGGGCAAGTCCAGACAGAAATGGAGGAATGTCCCTCCAAGATTGTTCCAATAACATTCCATATACATCTAACATTGTAGAGGGAGAAACACACTGCACACATTGTTGCACACTGGCTGGTTGTCTTCCACTGAAAGTCAATGGCTGACCTTCAAGAATGTTGCTGGCTCAAGTCTGTTTAACCTCGTAGACAAGATGGAAGATGGACTGTGGTGACGTGGAGAGAAACTATGCAGAAGGTTCTTCTCACCACAGGCCACGGTATTGTAACAATGTACTGTATGTAACTGAAAAATGTATGGAGCAATATTTTTTAGATGTTTTTTTGTTTTGCCTCATGAACTTAAAAAGATCTTCAGATAATGTTGCTATTACATGGATCAGTCAGGACGACTATAGTCAAAATATGGTAAGAATTACTTGCATTAAAGTGAATTATATTTGGCAGAATGGCTCTGTTCTGGGAGCTCCTTTCTCTTCCATGCCAATATATGGAAAGGCCATGGCAGAGAGAGCAGCAAAATACCCCCCACAGGGTACAGAACAGAGTATCATCAATGGCAACAGACATCGATTATATACAGACAGCAAAGTAGAACAAGGCTTTGCAGGGGGGAGGTGGTGGGAACAAGGGGGCTTCCCAGGGAAGCAGCAGGAAAGGGCAGGCTTAGCCATCTTAAATAAGGTGACCCGGACTATTCGGCCAATGCTTTTAAGCAACGATTGGCTGGTCTGTCAGCTGGTTGAGATCTATGTTGAGATCTAGCTGTGACTAACACTGTTCTTAATGTATTGTAAACTGCCTCAAATGCTATTGTAACCACTCTGACGTATGGTGTTAAGGCAGATCCCCAGTCTCCCCTTTGCGTCTGTCCTGCAATAACGGTTGAGCGTTTTTGGAATCTGACAAAAAGCCCTTTCTGTTTTCCTGTTACAGCCTACTACCAGACACCATACTATGCTGTTTTGTCCAACCTAGTTACAGTAACTAGATTGGACAGGTGAAATGGGCGGGGCTTAGCATCAATCAATTACCACATGCACATGAAGGATTTCTGAATACATAACATGCAGTACGTACTTGTAGCCCCGCTTGTTGTAACCTTTGACCCCTGGGAAGCCGTACATGCCACAGATGACCCTGGTGTTCATCTCCGTCCAGTCGCGGTTACAGATCTGCCTCCACTTGCCCCCATCCTTTACCTCCAGGAATCCCTCGGTGATGGGAACCCTCTTCCTCTGGGCGTAGGTGGCCCGGAGACGCACATCCTCCACCTGCACAGCCACACTCTGGAGAGCAAAGACCCAGAGAATGTCTTGTCATTGACCCAGAGCCATGGAAAGAGAGAGTCGCGCCAACGGAAGTTATATATTTTCAACGGTCACATGGTTCACGGAGATGCAAAGTGGGAAGGGCTTGGTGGGACATTTGAATCGATATAGTATACAGATATATAACTTAATGTTTTGGTAATTAGTAGTCAATAAATGCATCGATTTACATTTACAATATAATTCATAGGGCACTTTTAGTATTTGCGGCTATCTTCTGAGAACTGTTTTAAGGCTCCACGATCTGCCATCGTGGGAGCCTTCGTAACCAGCTGATGAAGGCGAAACGCGTAAGCCTCATCCTCATGTGACCATTAATGTTTTGGTAAATATAACGCTTCCGTCCAACTTCATTAAGATGTGCTACCTCACTCTCCCTTGAAAGAAAACACATTGTCAGCATTTGACGGCTTCTTTAATGTGTCCTCTCTAATTTGTCACTACAGTTCAGTGATATATATTTAAGTATGGTGTGTACTATTCAGATTACTTACAAGTTTTTGTAACAAAAATGGTTACAGCAGTGTATTTGACGTTATGCACTGTTGGAAAGTACATTACGTGTAGTAAATCTTGTACTGTAGTAGCTCTTGTTCATTAATATATACAACCAGTTTAAACTTGCAATGTGTTGCCAAGAGGCTTTAGCAATACAAGTAATAACAATAAAGGTTATAATGATGATTTGTAGGTAACAAATAGCTTTAGGTTATATGGAGACAGCGCCAGACATCACTAATCATTTGACAACTTGATTTACGTGTTACCGCTCCTTTATTAAGAGCTTGGCTAAGAATACATTACTTTCCAGAGGTACACTCTTTTTATGATGTGTAAGAACAACTGTACTAATATGCTGCTGTTTTCCTGCAATTGTTTGATCTTCACACACACGTTTTTTTATATGTCCAATGTTAGTTAACTTTAAAATCACTTGCACATGTGTTTTATTATAAAATGCCCACAACAGGGTATTATTATTATGCAGTGTTAGAACCCACAAGCATGTGTACTAAATCACGAAGCTCTTGGTTAATGAATACTAAAACTGTTTGTGTTGCCAAAAGTGTTGGGCAGTAACAAGTTACTGTAATGTTATTACTTTTTTCAGTAACTAGTAGTTTAACTAATTACTATTTCCAAAACAGGGTAGGCTAATTGAACCAACCTGTCCAATCATCTGGTTTGAGAGGCTGCAATGTTTTCACTTTGGCTGATTGTTGACTCCTAAGGTTATTATTGTTCCAATAAAGAGGTTTCACTTCTAAAATGAGCTGGATTCACACATGTTGTCATTTGTCAGTGATTAATATAGTAATGTAACAAGTAATGTAACTAGTTACTTTTAATACCCAGTAAAGTAATAGTATTAATTTTTGAAGGAGTTAATAAGTAACTAGTAACTTATTACAATTCCTGAGTAACTTGCCCAACACTGGTTACCAAGAGGCATTAACAAAGTCTGATCTATGTCTGAAATTCCTCATCTTTGTTGCCTCTTGAGTCGTTAGTAGAGAAGCAAGGCCTCGTAGGGTCACAGCTGAGCACATACATCACTAATGGTAGCACAGTTAGCTAAGCTTGTTGACGCTGGTACAGAACACGCTGTCCACAGAGACACTTTACATACCACTCAGAACCTCTGATGCATAGCTCGACACTTTGCTCTCTGTCTGGAAGTTATACTGTCGATATCCATTGGCTGTTAGCATTGTCACTTACAAGTATGTCTCTGTAATTTCCGGTGCAACGATAGCCCAGTGCTTTATTTACTCAATTAAAATGTTCAATTTATTTTAATCAGTAACCGTAGCTAATTTTACAGATTTACAAGACCTGTAAAACAGCCAGACTCCTGTTGTGTAGTTTTAATTAACGTTGGTCGTCGTGCATGTCAATCAAAATACTTCACATGTCAAGTAGGCGGGCACTGTGTCCCAGACTTTCCGTAAGGAAAAGCTGGCTTTACGAGACTATCCTCAGAATAACTGTTAATGCAGATGTGAAGAGAGATGAACAACCACAATAACTGTAGCAATCTAAAGCTGCTGACAGAACCATATTGAGCCCGTGGGTGGTCTGTAGTCCACTAAATAGAGCAGTAAAACCCCACCATTCAGACTATAGGGAACTTCCTCTATAGCAGAGAGCCATGGTAACGTTTGACCTCCTGGGTTTGATTTCACAGCAGCTATAATAATAAATCACCTTGTTCTGTGTATTGCGTGGCTGGAAGGAACGTTTACACTGCAGGGACTAAAGACTAGTCTGGTGTTACCAGACACAGTATTCACATCTGCCCACACTCCATTGGGAAGCGTTAACAGTCGTTGCCTACTACCTCTGGTGAATTTTGAAACAGTTGGATGGCGTTGAACCAATCGGTGTTGCTACAACTGTTAAGATCGCCTCACCTAGCTCTACCACCATTTCGACACACGCTTGCCTTCAACGTCATCTCACCAACCCGCCCTGATTGGTCCGCCAGCAGGCTGTGAAAACACTGTTGCGAATAGGGTTTCCAGATTGTAATCTTAGTGAAAACTAATGGAGCTGAGAGCAATAGTCGGGCGGAGCCAGGCTAACTGAACGCAGCTGAGGCATTGATGTTTGAACTGCAGCGCGTTACACAACCCTGACCTCGGGAGGTCTGCATCAGCAGGAGCATTGCCTCTCTCAGCGGCGTGCTTCCCAAAGACAGGCTTAAGGAGGGTGGGTTTCCAGGGATGGCGTCAGTCTGTGGGAATGTGCGGGCCTGTGAAGCCTCTCACATCACAGAATGCTAATTGTGGGCAGAATATTATTAATTCAGACTTTTTTAACGGTCGCCCCGGACCTCCTGGTGGTTGGTGGTTGGAGACGGTTCGAAACCACTCAAATGCTATGACTGTTTGTTTTCCATCTGTGTATCAGAGCCAGGCTGGGGAAACAGCAGTCAGCCTGGGAATGATACAGAGGATATCTGGGTAAAGCCGTATCTTTTTTACATATTTAGA
>JAODUH010010111.1:0-29757 GCA_027564835.1 Typhlichthys subterraneus
TGGCATGCCTGTGTCAGCAGGAGTAGACACGCCCCCTAGCCACCACTAACCCCTCAGCAGTGCAGGATCCTCACAATGTCAGTGTTAACTACTAAAAAACACCATTTACCTTTTATTTACTGTGCAGTAGTATGGTATGGAGGCTTTTTCATTTGAATTTCCAGGGAAGACATAATCAGACTTTCTTCAATAAAACTGCTGTGGAAAATGATTTTTCCAATGCAAATCTGTTTTCTAATTTAAATTACAGAATGTTCTAGTTGCTGTTCACTGTGATCGCTGACAATACTACATTAAGTGCATGTGACTGGCTATTACCTTTTAATATGTCATTGTTAACGTGCTGTGTGTAAAATACTGCTAGGGCACGACGCATCCAGCGCGTCATATACGCACATGCCACCCTGAGAACTACCGCAAATCGATAAAATATGACTACATAAAAACGTTATTATTATGTTATTTGCCTTGCAGGCAAATAATAAAGCATATGGCTTTATTTGAGATAAATGTTTCTAATTACGAGACTAGGTTTCACCAAGAAGACGAAAAGGACAGGAAATTTGGTGTAAATGTGGATCTTAAATACATTATAGCGCCCTATGCGCTATTAACAATATAGCATTAAACCGCCAATCGTTCTCTGCCAAACAGCTGTGGTCTGTCAACCCGTGTCATTAGTTTGTTATCATTAGGCCGATTCTAATGTAAACGCTGATCCGCTCAGTTTCAAAACTTATACCCCATAAGATTACCATCACATACCCATCTATTTGGGCAGAGTTGTGACAGGTTGAAGGCGCGGGTGCCAACGGAATAGGTCCTGAATATACCTTTTTTTTTTTGACACATTGAAGGACACCTGCTGTAACTACATATACATGTATGATTCAAATCCATGTATAATGAAGCCAGCCGTCGCAACATGCATCCCTATAGCCTATGCCGCCACATGACAGTTACGCAGCGCATCAACAGTTCATTTTGCGCTGAAAACCTTTAATATCGGCATTGTAAGGCTAAATACGTCATCACAGTACCGATGACGATGTTAATTAAATGTGTCTTACCATTTTTGGCTCCAAAAGTACACAATTCGCATCAGACGCGCCGCCTGGCACTGCGTTACAACATCCTCACACGGGCATTACCAGCGCTCGACTGCCCCCTCTGTCTTCAGCTCACTATAATTTAGAGCGACAGTCGTTTGGCCAGGAATAACAACTTCACCGACAGATGGTTTTCTACGTTTGACGCGAGAAAAAACATTTCATTGAGGAAAGTCGACACTGCACTATATGCGGGTCTCTCCCTCCCCTTCTCTCTCTCCCTCGCTCTCTTTTCTCTCTCATGTGCGTGCTCTCTGTCTCTCTCTCATATCATTCTCTCTCTCCCTCTGCAGAGATAACTACTCATGACGTGTAAAAGAGGTAATCTCATTACAGCGGTCAGTAAAGGTGAAGCCAGCTAAATCTTCAATCCTCTCCTGATAAACATGAAATAGACCTACAGTACCTATATGCCAACTCAACTCAGTCATGGCAATATTCAAGTATGCATTTATGTTCTTTAAGCTTTCTTTCCCATATGTGTCTCACCTGTGCAGCTCATTCTAATGAACTGCTACATAAAGTCACACTAGTTGAGAGGGTTATTCAGTATATGCAGCAGTGCAGCGTGCTCACATGGACACATCAGGGACAGCAAATATGTTTGCTTCCGCTTAAACAGCTCGTTTTCATAAAACCACAGGTTGCCCCATATTTTGGTCGAGCAAATATTGTAGTGTAATAAGAAATTAAGGCTTGAAAAAACATGCATCCACACCTTGTATAATGTAAATGGCTGCATAGCCAGCCAATATATTAATATAAAACAGCAGTACATGTATACTTATTTCCGTGTGTGCCACAATATTAGCATAAAACGTGTTTCTGTTGAATACAAATTTACATAAATATTCTGCATTCAAAATTCCTTCTCTAAAAATGTATACTAATGCATTAGTCTACATTATTAGAATACATTAGTATAATAGTTAGTGCAATAAGTAAGTGAATTGCCTGTTCACAGTCACAATCCCCTCCATGTTTGATCAAGTTTATTTATACAGCTTTTATATGCAGCCCCAGAGGGCTTCACTTAGGCCCACAGTTAATGCAGAAATCAATGTCAACCCACAACCTTGACCTCCGATTGGACAGAGGAATCTCACTTGTAGGCAGCTCATTTGTGAGCAGAATAGATATGGCCTATGTGTATTCCCTAAAAGCAAAGGGAGCCAACACCACTTGCTTTATGTGGCCGTGTCTGGTGAAGGCTTTGTGTAAAAGCTCTAAAATAATCAGGCCGTATGTATGCGCTTTCGTCTCTGTTGCAGAGAGAGAGAGAGAGAGAGAGAGATAGAGAGAGAGAGAGAGAGAGAGAGGATGATTAAAGTAATCTGTTGCTCTGGGGGAGCATATTAAAGTGCATTTTGACATAGAGCAGCACCCCGCATGGCTTGTCACACTGACACCCTCATACTGGGCATTGTGTGTGTAGGTGTAATGTGTGTGTGTGTTTTCTTGTGTGTGTAACAAGAGATAATATCCTTGTGCGAGCGAGAAAGCCATTGTGTGCATTAGAGCGAGTGATAGCAAGAGAGAAAGATGACGCATGTTGAAGCGTTCGCAAGGATTTCTTCTTTATTCTTCATTAGTCGTATCTCCTCAAATCCACAAACACACACTCCTTATTAAAGGTGGTACATATAATGTATTGATTTTAAAACACTAAAAAATCAACAAATATTATCAAGAGAGGTATAATAAATATCAGATTTGATGATATGTCAAAGACCTGTATGTACTACATTGTAGAAATATTTTTATTTCATTCTAGGATTATAACACAAATATTGTGCATTTAAATCAGTTCTTAAAAAAGTTTTTTTTAAACAAGCGCTGACTGCACAAGGAATGGAAGTCTAAGTGAATATGTCGCCTATAGTAGCCTAACACGCTCTTATTTTCTATGACTCTGTTAATCACACCGACATTGTTATAGTGTGTTCACGTGCGAGAGTAGTTACAGACCGGTTGCTATGTGCGTGGCATTCCAGTGCACTGGAAACGTGTGTTGCTTTCCACCGCTATATGAGTCAGAAGCAAGTAGCAACCTAAATGCATTATGTGTGATGCTGACTCAAAGTTTCTTCTGGACTGTTAAGTAAACCGCTATAAATGCAAATGTGGCATAATGACCTTGTTGGACAATCCAAGCTGTTCCTCTCGTCAGTGTGTGCGTCCTAAGCACAACCCAGACATGGGTTGTGCTTAGACTTAGACTATGTTAATCGTCCCGGCCTTCCTGTGTGGAGTTTGCATGTTCTCCCTGTGTCTGCGTGGGTTTGCTCTGGTTTTCCCCACTACCTAAAAACATGTCAGGTTCACCCTCCAGTCAGTGCCATGTGACCACAGACATTTGCTCCAATCTGGAGTTGGTCCCACATACACATGCATCATGTATGTGACAATAAAAGCACCTTTACCTGTGTAGGGGTGGCATATACAGTAGGTTGGAATGTGTTCCTTTGTCGGTTATTATTTCGCTATGCTGCCACTGTGTGTTCTGGCCTGTGTCAAGTTGCCTACTCCAACTGCGTGTATTAAACGCAGAGCAAGGCTATTCTCTGGTTTTTGTGTTTCTTGTTCTTCTAGCATGCCCTCACTCCATCAGACACAGCTGCCTGCAAACCATTTTACAGGTTTCGAATACTTGATGGTATTTCCGAACGAGTATTTGAATACTCTTTCTCAAAAACACCATTAAAAACACTCACCTATAACTAAGAAGTAATCTTCTATTCCTAGCTTCAGTGAGCACACATGTAAACATAGCCATGCGCTCAAAATGTCCACTTTGATTGACACGTCAATTGAGCCAGTCAGAGCTGTCAAATAGCATATACCTGTATTAGCCAATAAGAGTGTGTGTTGAATGAATAGCCTCGCTCTCTTCTTACAATCAGAGCCAATTGCAATCAATTGTGTTGATGACACAGTGTAGGGCAGGCAATTACATTTCAACATGTGGGGATTAATGGGAAAACATGCATGCAGAATGTGCACACTGACAAATATATCTGGTGTTTCCACACAGCCCTGGCTCTGAAGCAAACGGGTGCAGAGGGCACCACACAACACCTAGACTTGGCAATGTGTGTCCAATGCTTCTGAGAGAGCACCATATGGCTTTGGATGTTTTTGGTTTGATACAGTGTAAATCATCTTTGTCCAGAATCCCTGACTACAGCATTAATTAACACAAGCACATATTAGAGGACTTTGCCAGGTCAAATTTACTTGCGAGAATTAGTTCTATCAATGCTATAAATTATACATGAAAAAAGCCTGCAAACGCATGAATATTGCAAACTGTTTGGTTTCACTAAGTCAAGTAAAGTAAAAAAGCAAGCAAGTAATCTGCATGCAAGTTATATTGGTATACACAGATAACAATTGTGCCTAGTAGATGCAAATGTAATTTACAGCATTTACACATGTCCTGTTGTGAAAGTCAGTAATGGCTTAATTATACTCTAGAACTTCCTAACATTGGTCCCAGTAAGTGCTTCTCTGTGCAAATGTGTTTGTTTGTCCAAATGGCTGGGGTGGGTCCTGTGTATTATTATTAAGTTTCAACTCGTCAAACATTCCTTATGGTCATTAAAGTTTGTGTGAATATGGATTGTGAACGAGGGGATGCGTTCAGATAAATACTGAAGGGGTTGCGTGCCATTTGCGTCAGCAGACGCTCCCAGTTGATTCCAATGTGAACCTCCAGCAGCATTCCATTCAACGATGACCGGGAAGGGAAATATGAGCCCAAATGGTGCTCCCCTCTGCTTTGAAAATTAGTTCAGTACCCATGTGATGATCTTTCGGAGATCTTTGAGTCAATCATAGAATTAATCTTTCAGATGCATGTTGCTAAGGGACAGCCTCCCACACGTGGATGAGAGGAACATCTACGCCATAACTTTCCGCTCTGTAATTGATGTGCATCTTTGAGCAGCGGAACGCAAAGTCAACAAACTCTCGAGGCAGCATTCAGGACACAGCAAGCCTCTCGAAGAAAGATAAATTCAAAAAGAAATTCATGTAGCACACATAAAAAAAACTGTCAGCTTCATCTTGAATATTATTTTTCACTTGGGACAAATTGAAAAATTCTTCTTGCTGAAGTGTCATTTCCCTGGACTAGACCCGTGCACTCAGCTGTTCAGCCTTGAAATCCTTTGTCTGCAAGCTCCCTTTAGGCTATCCCGAAGGAACAGGTGGACACACATCCACAAAGGATGTGTGCGCGCACACGCACTCACACACACACACACATATACACGCACGCGCACACACACACACACACAGCTGTGAAAACAGCTGAGAGCCTCAATCTGCACCCTGTAATTGAACAACAGCTTGATTTTCACATTACAGTATTGAGTCTACCAGATATATTCCACAACAGGTCGACTGACTAGTGAAAATGTGATTAAAATATATTTCTAACAAAATAACAGGCAGCAATTTCCCTCTCCTTCCTTTTCTCGCTCTCTTTCTTGTCCAGCCTTTACCTCTCTCTGTTCCTATTGCAACAGCTTAAATGTGAGGGCAGCATCGTGCACCACCATGTTGCACATCTAGGCTAAGATGGGAATGCCTTGCTTCAGGCACAGCATGACCCTGTAACATATTCTCTCTTTTCTCATCACAATACATTTTCCGGGTGCATATTAATTAGAAATCATATGATCACTTACTCTGGAGTGTAGCTAGCACATCTCAATATTAAACTTTGCTCTCTATTTTGCTTTTTGTTTAGAACTACAATACTTATGAACTAAAATGAAAGGAATTAATTGAAGTAAATAAATCAGTAAATACTTATCACTAAATACTGTAACCTTAAGGGGAATTGTGCAGCCCACAAATAGATGTTTTAACACATCTTAACCCAGAATCATAGACAATACTGTATATATTGAGCTGTCCACGGTTCTGAAATTAAAACAGTGGTGTATACTGTAATAGTGGAGCCCAACCAATACTGGAGTTTTGGTGTTAGTGGATATTTGATATTTCTAAGCATGTGTCTGTAAGTACCTGCCAGGATTGAATACAAGTTCACTATTCTCACTCATAAGTGTATCTATGCCCCATCCCCATCTGAAAGAACTTCTCACCTCTCAACACACAACCTCAACAAGACCCCTCCGCTCAATGAACACTCAATGAACACCCCCGAACAGCACCATGGGCGAATGGGCTTTCTGTTCTGCCGGCCCTCGCCTATGGAATGCCCTTCCTGAGCACTTGAGAGCATCTCAGACAATTGAGACTTTTAAAAAAGGACTGAAAACATTCCTTTTTTAGAAAATAATTTAATGTTTAATGAATCCTCTCAACTTTACAAATGCAATTTATTATTATTATTATTATTATTATTATTACTATTATAAGGAAGCAAGTAAGACATGACTATTTGTTTAGCACCTTTCATAGAGATAAGCCACAGTGCTTCACAGTAGCAAAAATAGAGTATAACAATGCAAAAACAGAAAAATTACAAGTACAAAAAATTTACAAGAAACTACTCCATAAAAGAAATGAAAACGAAAACAAACGTTTTTGAATGATGTGCAGATATGTAGACCTGATGGACAATCGCCTGTTTGAAAAAGTCAGTAACAATATTCTGATAATGAATTCTAATAACACTGTTCACACACAGCCAACTGTAGCGCAAACGCAGACTGTAAGGCTAACTCAGACGTAGTCACAATTTAGTTGTGAGCAAGGTGGTTTCTCTCTCGCCTGGGCACATGCAATAATAACCCTGCTAGCCATGACATTGCCTGCATCTACATTGGTGTGAGGGTGCAGTAAAGGGCATGTCAGTCAAAATCAAATGGTGGAAAGGTAGTTTGGTGTCAGTAAAACCAAACTATTGAGCTAGTGTCTCAGCTTTGTACTGTACGGCGTAGCTTTAGGCGAAGGTGAACTAAGCACATCTTTTCTGTTGTTTGTCTTTTGGCTATAGCAGTCTGTTGTTGACATAATGGTGTTCCACCCTGCTGCTTTTTATGCTGAATTTGTACTGCCTGTTGATTTATCAGTCTGTATGCCAGCTACGTAACTGTGAGATTCTTTGCTTGCTGGAGTAAATGTGATTCTCTCCACATTATTATTATAAAATATATCTATTGACGTACTGGAAATAAATAATTGATAAACAAATAACTCATATTCTCTTTTTGAGACTCTTTGGAAAATTAGCAACTGTGTAATGTTATCAGACATTATTTTATTCCCACCAGCATTTGTCATGAACAAAATTGCAAAGAACACAATTTGTATACTTTATATTGTATACAGTAAACTGAACTTACTGTATACTATTCAGTATACTGTAAAATACTAGTATGCATTTTAATAATGTATTGATAAATGTATAACCATCATTTACTGGGATGAAACTGGGATGCTTGGATCAGGGATGGATTATTTTTTATGCAACATATACAGTTGTAAACAGTATATCTATCAGAAGAGCATCTCCTTGCAGACATGACTGCACCCCCAATATGACCCACTATGACAACTGACTCTGTGCAAATCGAAATAATGAAAGGAGCCTTAGTCGAATAAGTGTCAAGGGACATCTTTAGTTTAGCGCAGACAACTTGCATTATATTGAAAGTTCAGAGTAAATGAGAGGGCTAAAGAACAAGTCAGGATAAGGGGGTGGGGGGGGGGGGAATGGGGAGGGAGGGAGAGAGAGAGAGAGAGAGAGAATATTAATGAGGAATGAGAGAGGTCAGCAAATATTCTAGTGAGCCAGAATGACACAAGAAAAGGGGAAGAGGGATTACGATTCCATTTCTAAGATTCGTCACAATGGGAGCAAAAAAAGTATATCATTATAGTATTTTTTCCAGTGTTACGTGTCAGTGAGTAAATATTTGATAATTAGCTAAGAACTGTAACACCACAGTTGTTTAGCAATAGTGTCACACTATCCTAGCTTCATTCATATTTTTATTTAATTTAAACATGAATCTTAAACCATTGTGCTTCTTAAATGTTCTAAATTTTCTCAGGCTAGACGAAAGCAGTAAAACCCACAAATTAACTTTGACTGATGCATTCAAAACATCAGCTCAACAAAATCAGTGCTTTGCTCATACTACAGTATGCAATGCACCCGCCAGTCCAAATCATATATTGTAGCCTGAAAAATATCCTGTTCTTCAATCAACTGATGGGGAAAAATGAAATTGCTTAAATTTTCTAAACTGCTGCATTAGTATGGAGTGCACATAGATTCAATTCATATTTCCATGCCATCTGTGCTTGTGGTGTGATAACCCATCCCAGTGTGAACAGGCTGAGCTAGTCATAGTCGACATTCTTAAGAAAATCACAAGAGGCCCTTTCTCATAATCAAATAAAAACAACCTGTCATCCCATATTAACTATAGTTGTATGTTATTACCTGCGGACAAACCTACAGTATGTTCCATATTTCCCCACTCAGCCACGCACATAATCAATGTAAGTGGACATAATATTACAATAAAATAAATATACTGTATATAATGGAGGAATTAATACTACTTTATAATTCCAAGGTCTCTTTAAATGTCCATGCAGCTGTGAGACAGCAGATACTGTACTCGCGAGACATCATGGCTGTGGGCTGATCGCCCAGCCATACAGACTGAGGGGCTTTTGATAATTGGAACACATGGGGCATCTGCACATCGCCACCAGATCCTCTACATTGAAGTCCCAGCGGCTACAAAAGCACACACTGAAAACTCTAATGAAAATGTTGCCCCGTACTGTTTTCTTCCCATCCTGCCGTTTCTTGTGCTCTTCAGAATGCACCCTGGCAACCTTGGGGAGCCAGCTTCTTGACAGCTACCACAGGTTATTACTTTTACAACCAGGGGCAATGGGACCTCTGGAGAGTCCATTAGCACTCAGAAGAGCAGTTGACTCTAGTAGCACTGTGACAGGGGCATCTAACTTTTAAACTGGTGGGACTCAACTCAAGTGCCTATTATTTTACGAAACTCAATGTGATATGTACAGTATAAAGTGTATATACAGTACATTATAATGTATACTGTACACTCTGTATGTGCACAATACTGTATATGCAGACACCATTAAAAGTGGTTTCAGTGTGTGCATGTGTGGGTGCGTGCGTGTGTGCATGCATGCGATTATTGCAGATTGTCTAGTGCTTTGACATCCGTGTTTCCTTTAACAATCATGGATTGACCTTCCTTATGTGTGGTTCTGCAGATACAATTGCCAAATTACTTAGTGAAATTAGTTAAAGGTCAGTTATAGTATCATTCTCTGTGCATGCTGAAATAAATAAGCAGGTATTTCTACACAGCCCTGGCTCCTTAAATAGGAATATAAACCGCTCACAACAACAATGCCCATGATTTAGCAATGTGTTTTAATGTGTGGGCGGAGCTTCTCAGGGAGTTTGCTTTGATATGAGGTCAAAATTAGCAAGTGGTATTGAGGATTACTCATCCTGCCTTTAAATTAGAGTTAGTTCTGAAATACTGTATAAGATGAATCAGGATATAAATTATATTAAGTAAATGAAGACAGACAAACAATATCAGTGTTCGTAGCAAAATCTACAACTGTTCAAATGAAACCAAACCTTATGTTAATAGAAATACTGTATTTGGGCAATAGAGTAGCAAAAATGAATTAGCTTGGTTTGTCCACAATAGCATTATTTGCTAAATGCTTTACGTGATACATTGCACTAATACAGATTATGACATGGCCAAATATTTATGGGATTCTGCTTGGTTTTATTTTAATGACTTGTCATTGTGAAATATAAACAAAAGTTTAATCGTACCCACCAACTAGCTACATTAGGAGAATAATCTCCATGTAAAATATTGTTAATTGATAAGAAGAAAGTTATAATTGCCACTGTTTTGGAGCTATGAAGCGTGACTTTGCTGAATTGTTCAGGCAATGTGTTCAGTCATGTATCATCTTGATGTGGGGATAATGGGCCTCATTTATCACACGTTATGAACAATATTCCTCAGAAATTCTATATATTTCAATTTGCACGATAAACAGGATTTATCAGTGTTTCAGGGAGTCTGATTTGTTAGTATGTATATGTGTACACATTTCCTTTTGTCTAAAGATGGATAGGTTTTCTTTTAATCCTACTCACTGTTCACACACACTGCAAATCATAGCAAAACCTACACACTATGCACTGTGAGCGGTGGAACAGGGGCTGATTGGTTAGCACTGTCTGTTACCTCACAACATGACCATCCCTAGACGAGCATGAACCTACATCGGGAGGCATAGTCACGCAGGCTTCTTAGGGTGATCATGTTTTCTCCTAGCACGCATTCGGTTCAAGTTTCTGCGAGTCAGCAATATGCTTGACAAAGCCAATGGTAGTAAAACAGAAGTTGGTCGACAGGCACCGTGGTCAGATAAATCTGACCCCAAAGGGCTCAAAGTGCTATTGTCATTCTGACCACAATATACAATATTTCGAGAATATATCCACTATAACTGGCTTTATAAACAGATGTCTGCATATAAATGATATTTATAAAAAATGTAATAAAAAGTGTAATTAAAAAAAAAAAAAAAGTTCAGATCGCTTGTGTTTTGCTCTCAACACAAAACATTAATCTGCACAAACAATATTGGTCAATACAATTTAACTACAAATGGAAATAGGGACACTTCCAATTGCAAACTGGTGTGCCATTTCCTACACATTCTGCATTCATATGTAGATATCTGTTTACAGAGATATAAAAACGTGTAAGTACAACGTGATATAGTTTACAGGCATATTGTATTTATCAGATTACAACATATTTTCATGTTCAGTCAAACTTTTTTGTACTGTAGCTGTACATTATTCTAAAAGGCAGACATTTTGTTTACACATCTCTTTTGCCATTCCCAAATGCAACACAGTGAGTGGCAGCTGCGGGTTGCATTCTTGAAAAAGCTCATAAGTACGAACGGTAAGGGCATTCACGAGGGTATGAGCTTGTCTGTGTGAGATGCAGAACACATCATTTCAGGCATTTACGGAATCCTGGCACATGGTTGTTTAGAGGAAAGCGGATGTGACTGAGATTAGAATTGAAGGTGGTGGAGCGCGCCCATTTTCTGCAACTCCAAAGCTGCTCCCCTCAGAATAGACTGGAGGCAGAGAACCGTCCAAGACAGACAGCTGACGGAGGAACAGCAAATGAAGAGCATTAGAATCTGGCCCTAATCACAGCTCGCGGCTTGGCAGCCAGGGCTCCATTTTATTACTCGTCAGATACCTCGTCTCCTGCATTTCCCATTTGATCGTCAGACACGATGCATCGGCAGGCACACAGAGCGCACCTTCAGGATCTGTGGCTGCATCTAAGTAAAACCTGATGGAAGGTTTTCCTTTGTGGAGACGAGTTGTGAAACCTTACTGGTGTGTCCCCAGCAAAGATGCCACGCAGTCGAGAATGATTCGTCAAGCCATGTCTAGCAATGACTGATTTGTTTTTTCAATGCAAATCTTTTCTGTTTGTTTGTCTGTTTGGTTTATTAGGACGCAATGCAATGATATGCAAATTTTGACATTCAGCAATCCCTTATTTGTTGAATGGAATAACTCTGTCATGCCTCTTGCGTGTATGTACTGTATGTATGCGTGTGTGTGTGAGTGTGTGTGTGTGTGTGTGTGTGTGTGTGTGTAAATGTATGTATGTACATACACTAAACATCCTCATTTCACACTGTCCTATCACTGTCACTTAAATCCCAGGCTCCCCTTAAACCTCAAAGGCCCCGTACGTATGAGTCCGGAGGACATGGAATGGAATGTCCACAAGGCAGAAACTACGTCAGCATATGCTTGGAGGTCTAGGTGACCGTCGCACAACAGAGCAGCCGTTCCTCCAGGACATTTTGCCCCTCTGCATGTGTGTGTAGTCCACATCCCGTCCGTGTGTACTCTGATGGTACAGCATGTCTTGCGAGAAAATGGTCTCAAATTGAAAAGTTCACTCACTTTTGTGCAAATCCCCGCCACAGGTGTGCCACATTACCGTGACGTCCTTGTGTACGGTCTCTAACTATTTCCCTGGACACACGTGTCTCCATTAAAGGTGTAGTCAGCTATTGACAGCTAATTGTAAGCTAATACACTTTGTCAAATTTTACCAAATATCTCCTTGCGTTTTGCTAGCTTACCATTCTCTGTGCATAGAACACCTAGACACACTAGACGAGAAAGACAACGCTTCTGCGTTACAACAAAGCTCTGCAAGCTTTATGTATATTTCTATGTTTTATTAAGGCATTGTAGCGGCAACTCAGGTAACATAAATCACAGCCAGCCTTTCCTACATTGTCTTTGTTTTGATAACGCAAAGTTTGGCAATGCCAAACTTTGTAGTGTAGACACGTGGTTAGAGTATTAAAATGTTCCTGTGTTCGTGCAGTAAATTCCTACCGTACCTCTTTCGTAGTTGACTCCTTTTACATAAAAGTTTTGTTATCATGTTAACTGTAGTATGGAGATTTTACTTGTATTTTAAGTTTACTGGTGATTTTTTATTTACATGTTGATAAACTATTCGTTATTGGGTAGAGGAACCATGTGATTGCACTTTATTATCAACGAAGGCTTGTAAGGTATTTGTGACATCTCACATATTTCTTACAACTGAGCATTTAACCCACAAAAAGAACATCGAGATATATCGTGTATCGCCATTCAGCCCAAAAATATCAAGATATTACTTTTTGTCCATATCGCCCAGACCTACTTTGCATGCGTTTCTTTGTTGCAGTCATCCATACCTAGAAACACCAGTCTCCTCATAACCTGCCTCTTTGATGTGTGGAAGCCATTTCCAGGTGACCTGGAAGCAATGCCCGGCACATAGTTTGGGCATCAGCAAAAGGTCAATAAAAAGCCAAGAAGCCAAGCCTTCAGACGAGAGAAGTTGTCTGAATTTGAGGTACAGGGATAGACAACAGCCAGAAACGTGTGTGGCAAAGCCTGACATCCCATTAAGGGATGCGGGGCACCAGGCTAGCGGGGAAAACATGCAGCGATTACGGTGTTGTCAGAGATGTGTTCAAGGCATGAGTGAAAAAGGAGCTTATGCTCTCGTAGTTACAGTACAGCACAGCTTGGCAGCAGCTTGGATGCTCACCAAACCCTTTCTTGATGTTTCTACACTATTTCCATAAAAATCCAGGGGGCAGCAATAACCAGGAATAAAACATACACAACAGATAGAGATATCACATAAAGATATCGTGGAGTATAGATGTGTTTTAGACCATTTAGATCATCCTTTACTAGAATACTTGTAGCACGTTAAAAGATAGTAGGATTAGTGTCAAACATTACATTTACAAACACAAAACCCAGAGGAGGAATAGAGATGAGTGCCCGGCAGTCTATTTTACAGACACAAATGGAGGAGTATACCTTTAAGCGGGCGTACTGCAAAGCACTTCAGCTCTAAAAGCAGGTCCGCTGACCGTGCTTTGATTTACTCCTCCATATGCCTGTACTTTGTACTTTGTGTCCACGCCACCAACTCTCATTTCCATCTTAGCAGCAGAATGTGCGGCCGTGCTCGCCCCCGCACACACACTCTGTAACCCATCTGGACCCTGACAGCACCCCCCCCCCCCTGCCCCTTCATCTGCTCAGACACACACACACACACAACGCCCTCCCCTCCCTCTCCTCTTCCTGCAATGCTGTCGGCCCCCACCCCATCTCGTTTTGTACCCCACCCACTACCAGCTACCACGCACACTGTCCGTCTCAGTAAGCGCCCTCTCTGTGTGTGCTGTATGTGTGTGTGCATGGCGTGCTCTTATGACCAAGTAGCCTTTTGACATGACTAGAGAAAGAGAGAAGTTCACAACTTGTTTTCAGTTGTTCCTGCCTTCATCCTGGGACTAAGATGTGCATCATAGTCTATTCACTGTGCATGCATGCTGAGCAGGCATTATGCGGTACAGTACATATATGTGTCACCGGGCACATTTATTGTATTTTCTCAGCGCAACAATACAACCAAGACAACACCACTACCAGTGCATCAGTGCCTTCATGCTTGTCCGCTACGGACAAGCATGAAGGCACTGATGCACTGAAATAACCTTTCGCCGTTTGATGAAAAGGGTGAAGACCTCAAATATTTACCATGTGGACCCTGGACAAGCAGTTTTATGACGGCTGGAGATTAGGGCTAGACAGAGAGCGCTGGCAAATGTCAGGGTAAATCATCTGAGGGACATCAATAAAACATAGCACGGCGATGCTTTAAATCCTCACCAGCGCTTCCTTGTCTGATTCAGTACGGCCCACGGATGTCCCACTTTAGTTAGTCAAGGTACACTTAAATAACATTGCTACAGTAGGTGGGCAGAAAGTTCTAGTTAACACACTTTTACAGTTCAAAATGACTTTGTACAATATTCAGAATAGAAATGGGAAAATACATACTTGACTTGCGCTCCAGTTGTCACACTGCATGTCTGTCTCCAGTCACATATCTGTGGAAACAAACCGGTTCGCTTAGAAACTCTCAAAGGCGTCATTCGTCACCTTTTTTGAAGTGAACACACATCGCAACCATTGGGTTCGAGTATAGTTCAAAGGTTTTCTAGGCAATTTACTGTATTCTCAGTGACATAACCAGATATGCCTATTACTCTGTGTTGGAGAGATTTTAGGGTGAATTCTGGGTGATAGATTTCACATTATGCATTATTGCACCATATATTGTATCATGGCTGAACAGATGCCGTACCTCATACTTTATACAAATTATCAGCAACTGGAAGTATGCCAATCATTTGAAAAGCATAACAATAAAAACATGCTGGTTGTTTGAAGTTACAATGTATAAAAATATTACTACTGGACAAACACAGCATACAGTAGGCAGCAGGCATTTCTATACTTTTTTTTTTCTTCTTCAAACTTCTTTGTTTTCCCTTTTTGTCAAGCAAGCTTAAACTGGGAATTTTTTTCTCCCAATTTGTTCCAGCGCCAACAAATTGTGCTTCTAATGGGTTACAATGAGCTGCAGATAGCCTGCTATAAATTCAGATAATACCATCAACAAGCAGAGACCTGAAGACTTGTTCACCTCATCACAGTGATCACAAAAATTAAACAGCCATTAGAGGAAAGGGGAGTGTAGAAACCTGCTGAGAGGGCGGAACGAACACACAAGACTGGTTACAATGGAGAGGTTCTCTCCACTTTGTGACGTTTTAATTTATGAAAGGTAATTAAACACACAGGACCCCGGGCAGGTCCCTGAGTGGAGGAGGTCAACATCTAGGTTCCTCTTCTCGTTCCCTTTTATCGCAGACTATCACAGACTATTGGAGGGCTTGAAGTTAGTAATTACAGTCAACAACGGTCTTGACATGTGGAGCTCTGTTCTTCCATAATTAAATCTGGTTGCATGCAATGTCACAAAAAAAAAAACATATGGTCAGATCAAACCAATTAATTGATTGGCCATTGATTCTTTTATTTTTTGCAATAAATCCTTTAAATGTGATGATCAAAGAGAAGTTATAACAAAGATAACATGATATGTCATTCTCCAGATAATTACTATAATATACTATACAGTACTGAAATGCAGTACCTCCGATGTGCCCATATCAGCCAATAATTCTGGCCTTCCGATATCATTCGGGCTCTATTAGACATTGATTTCTCTGAAATGTGTCTTGCATCACATTAATCACATATGACACAATTGCTACAAGGCAGATAATCACACTGAACAAGAACTGTATCTGGTGGTGAAATTCACTGTTCCTTATTAATTATGTCAAGTGTTTGCATATGCAGGAGGATTCAGCACCATGGACAGCGACGACTTTCAGTCGGTGCCCCAGAGATGAGCGACTGAACTTGGCCCTGTTTCCAGATAGCGACGCACATGAGATGGTTTAACGTTGCCGTAAGAGTCTGTTGCACACATTGCTGTTGTAGCACGTAACTTGCTCGTTCATAAAGTGCATCTTTAGCGATGCGTTACGGGAGCTGTCCAAGCTAAATGAATTTGGAGAATGTATATACATGTTGATTAGGTGTATTTCACTCACCCAGAATGATAACATAATTAAATAGTATGTAATAATTTACATTATAGTGTGAAAGGCAAGTCTTGTGTACACTCCAAGTCCAACCGATTACAGTCTTGCCGGCTTCGGATCGGTGAGAGTATATGCTACAGTCTGTGCGGTAACATGTAGGCTACAACATTAAATTAAATCCAATGAAAGCTGTCCACGCGGTTATATTTAATTTTCTTTAGCATGCTGCTGAGTGACTGCGCGGTGCACTTTGTGCTCTGGCACGCATCCACAGGTCGCTCCACGTCCTCGCAAGATTAGTCCACAACACGTCTCGGTGCCCTCTCGTATACACATACATTCTGGAGCCTTTCAAAGTCTGTACGAAACTTGTGCAGGAATGTAGTTTTGTGTCGCTGGTTCTAGAATATGTTCGTGATCTGATAATGCATGCAATATTCCATATTGCTAGTGTCATGACAAAAATGATTGTGATTTAACACGCCGATAAAGTAACGTGGCACTTAAGCGCTTCTTAAGATCATCGTATCGCTTCGGGAAATGGGGCCCTGGTTAGACCAGGAACATGCAAGGAAATGCTCAAATGATTGGTGTGGTTAAAATCAGGTCTACCTATCATGTATATTATGTGTGTCCTATTTCTACCAGTTTCTTCTGTTATAACAATAAATAATGTAAATGATTGAACACAATACAACTGCATTGGTACTCCAGAAATACCACAGTCAGAGTAACTGTCAGCCAGAGTGAGCAGGCATTGTGTTTGCCTGGTATTCTGTGGGGCAGAGATCCTCATGTCATCAGCTTATGACAACTTCTGTTCATGCTTCCTCATCTTAAAGTCTCATGTGGTCTTAAATACATGTTTCTACCACAATACGCCATGCACTTACTGCTTAGATTTCCCTGTGAGCCGAACAAGGATGATAGTCCTCTCATTGTTTAACACTTAAAAGGAAATGAGAAATGAAATAAAGAAATTGGAGAAAGGATAGGGAGAGAAATCAAAGGCAGAAGTATATGGAACCCAGTTTTAAACTAAACCTGAAAAATGTCTAAGACCAACTATGACACTTTATTTGTATAATATGGCACACTGGGATGTCTCTCAGCAATAAACCAATAAACAAAATGTATACTATGAAGAGCAAACGAAAACACAGAAAAGAAGAATTATGAATGAAAGTTAACCAGACAGACAGACACGTTTTGGGAATGGAAATACATTTAAGGAACGGGACATAAAGATATATCGTCTTTCAAGAGGTAATAGGAATTATACAGGGGCATGATCTCAAGCCCACCCCTACGACTGGCTCTTAATTGCCTGTCACAAGACATGGCAGCTGTGACAATGAAGAGGTATTAGCTAATACACGCAGCAGTAAAGAAAGAGAACATGCATAAAATCACAATCCTATACTCACTATAACCTCACTAGCTTCCAAATTCTCCTTTGGGGAAATTATAACGATTAAGCATGTAAACAGCTGATGTTATTTCATTGAACATTTACTTTTGTGTACAAAAGCAGATAAAAATCCTAGCTTTTACTTTATGTTGTGTGGAAGCCATTCAAGGGCCATGATGATGTGACTAACTGAAGAAACTACTTAAGTATACTTTTATTGTCAATAATGTCTTTACTGTACTACAAGAAATGGAAAAATAAGTACTCAGCCAAACAAAGTGATATTTACTAAAAAAAAAGGATACACAAGGAATAATTCTGCTAATATATCCCAAGTGTCTCTTCAATTTCAGCATGTTTAAATAGCGGTGCCACCTCAATTACTTTTATCCCCCCTTGCTGTGACAGGTTGTTTAAAGTATGCATATCAAATGTTGCATTATCCTATCCATATTTGTCCTCACTGAAAGGTTTTCTTCATCTGTAGCCTGTTTAAGGGTGACAGGTAAAACAGTATGGCAACACAAAGACATGGTCAATCTGCATGCAGGGCAGTGCGATTGTCGTAGACACATGTTTAAAATGTACGGGTTTCCCTAACATGTAACATGTCTCTGTTGTATTTCTCTGTAGAATCTGTTAGACATAATGTTTACTATTACATGTTTTGTTGTTTGAAATATGTATATAAGAGACGTGTGCCAACTACATTTAGAATGAAATTGTTAAAAGTTGGCATTTGGTCTCTGCCTCACAGCCATTCCAAAAGACACTGTTTAGCAAATATATATTAAATAAACGCACCCGAATGCACACACAACTCTCAGTCTCTCTCGATAGCTAAACTGTATTCCAGGCAGAATAGCTGTCCTCCAGGCTCCAGTTCAACATAGGACCTTTTATCACAGAATGAAAACACTGAAGAAATCAAAGCATGCACTTTCATGTTGTCTTGTTCACAATAGGGGTCCCATATGATGGTGCTGGATTTTCTGGCTACAAACCTAAAAAATAATTTTATTACTCACATATGCTGTTTACAAAGATATTTGGGGCAAAAAGCAGTCTACACAGCTGCAAACATGTCAAGAGTCAGCCAACCATCTGTTCATAGTTTACATGTATTTCCCCAATAGCACTGAGGGCACAATGGCACAGAGGGGGATTTACAATCATCAAAATATTTGCACTCACCCTGTTGGAAGAATAAATACTGTACACGTACACACACACACACACACGCACACAGTATATCGACAATGTCATACAGAGTCAGTGCTGTCATAACAATGTGTAAAATGCAGTTATTACATAAATGCCACATTTTTGTAGCTCACACACGGGATATATTCATAAAACTCAGCAGCAACTGGATTGTGCCATGCAAAATCTCTGGCACTGAAATTTTATTCGAAATGTTGTTGTGGCAACAAAGTGCAACAGTATGTCCTCTCAACTATGATATTGCCAGCCGTGCCCAATCTACGAGCCAATCAAAACTGAAATGTAAATTAGATGTTACATATTTAAAAAAACTATAAGGCCTGCGTTATGGAAAGCATTGTTGAGTGGTTAGGTCACATTGACAAAACAAAGTGGACATATCTCAGCATAGAAATTGGGATACATTAAGGAACAGAGTTGTATTTTAAGCATATAAAAATCCCAGCACAAATATACAGTATATATAGTGTGAACATTGTCAGTTCCTTGATATACAGTACTTGAACTTAACACCTCTCAATATGTCACAAACCAAACAATTACATTGCATATATAGTAATCAGGAATGGTATATAGTCTATTTAGAAAGCAGAAGACTTTTGTGACCAGATGAACAGTTCAGATGATCAGTTTGAATATGCCAGTTTAAATAGATGCGTTTTTAAGCAATATTTGAAAATGGAAAGTTAATCAACGTTACGGATGTATGGTGGAATGGAGTTCCAGAGGTGGGGGGCAAATCTGCTGAAGAGTCAAAACCCCATAGTGGTCAAACGTTAGGATAACAATGTTGGGAGTTTGCATTAGTTTAAGTACTTTGTTTTGTCACTATGCTACAGTACAACTGTTAGCACACGTTGCTAATAGTGCTGCCCACCTCCTGGGAAAAATCCAGTATGACTGTTGGTTTCAATTCACTACCAATGTATCAAAGTTATGGATATCTGAGAGAACTGAATCTTGTGCATTCTACCTCTAGTTATGGCACCCTTGAGATAACCCCCTACCCAATCACATGCAATAGTCCACATGTAATGGAACCCCACGAGTCTGACAACATATCAGAAAGACATCTTGGTTCTACCCTGGTCATCGAGTGAGACTGACTTCCAGTGTGTTCATATAAGTATCCCATTAAGAGGTCTGCCTAGCAGATGCTTGTGAATCAAATAAGTGAACTAAAGTATGTCTCATGCACAAACATGTTCCCGATGCATATTTTTTCATCACAGAAATGTGCCTTTTTAAATATATTGATGGACCAAGACGACGATAAATGTATCACAACATTATAGAAAATATACTCCATGTCATGGCATGGAATTAACCATTTGACGGGAGCTGGTATTATTGCTGCATGTTGCATAGCAGTGTGCATACTATATGAATCACTTTCTGGCCCATGCAAATTGACATGTGTGCCGATGGTATACAGATACAACTTAAACACCCATTTGGTAGAACAAGCTGGCAGCCCACATTTAAGAACGACATAATCTGGTGACATATCTCCTGACAGCAAGTGATGGTAGTGGCCATCTACATTCCTTGGTATTAACATATGTCATGGTTGATGTGGATTAATGGACAGTAAAAGCTGTTGAGAGACCCTAGAAAGAAAACATACACACTCAAACTACCACTTTAGAAAGAAAAGTGGTTTCAATAAATGTGAAAGTGACATAATCCAGTTCTACAAAAATGACTGTGTGAGTCGTTAAAGCCCATATCCAGATGGAATTAAAGAAGGCTAATGTATTATATTGAATTGTATCTTTGTTTTACACAACAAGAAGGACATTCTGATGGCTAGGGCTTCATAAAAGTCTAGATTTATTGCTATATTACTTATTCTGAGTTTAGCAGACAACTGTGAAAGAGATTTCACTGTTTTGGAACCAAATTATCGCACTGTATTTTAACATATTTTAAAATTGAATGCAGGGGAAAGCTAGTCTCCACGATTTGGTCCACCCTATGACTCATTAGCTCTAACTCAGTGTCACAAACTCATCAACTGAAGTATTTCTTCCTACTCATAAATAATAGTATGAGTGTGAGGAAATAGTTGATGAATCTGTAGACATATTGAATGTGGCCCAAAATAATTGTGTGCATCTTAGTTTTAGCATGCTACATTGCTAGCAAGAAACAATGTATAGAGTACATTTTTGCATACTATCATAACCACTGATGCCTCCTGACCTCTAATGATTACTTGAAATGTTACACCTGTGTGTGAATATACTGTAATACACTCATAAACAAATACATTTGACCCTGGATCATAATGTTAGGTAATATGTGATAGTATATATTAAGTAAATAAGAGGGTTAATTTAGTTACATGGAAGATGAACACTAACATAGAGAAAATAATCTCAGAAACATTTTGTATTGCTGAATTACTGCTTGTTTTCAGACCACATGCATTGTTTGCTAAGCATTTGAATTTGGAATGTGGACATTGTCTTATTACAGTAGGTCATTTCACCTCTGCTGTAATATACAGGGTGACACGGTGGGCCAGTGGATAGCACTGTGGCCTCAGAGCAAGAAGGTCACACGTTTAATCCCCAGTCGTCCAGGCCTTTCTGTGAGTTTAGATGTTCTCTAGATGTCTGTGTGGATTTTCTCCAGGTGCTCTGGTTTCCCCCACTATCTAAAAACATGTTAGGTTCCACCTCCAGCCAGTGCCATCTAACCAGTGACGCTGGCTCCAATGGAGTTGCTCCCCGAGCGCCGCACAGCGGCTGCCCACTGCTCCCTTGTGGGATGGGTTAAATGCAGAGGATGAATTTAACAACATGTATGTGACAAAAAAAGCACCTTTACAGTGCATAATGAGCTAGTTTCTATCTGAAGACATATAGTTAGTATGTTAGTATGTGCCGCATTGCCATAAAGCATTCTGTTTGCTCCTAGACCAACGTTATATTGTAGTTACATATTGTAGTGCAATATCTGGGGTATAAGTAGTCTCACAGAGCTAGCCTTTACTATGTAAAGTTTGGGACACAGCACTGGATAACTGTGTCATGATCCGTATACTTGACAGGAGAGGTATTCCAATTGACATACACAACGACTAACCACATAACTCAATGACCAAGTCGGACGTTAAACCTACACTGAGGAATCCCTTGGGAATCTTAATGACATGGCTTGGCTGTTTGCAGGTCTTGTAAATCTTTTCAATGAGGAGACTACTGCTGATGCTTAAAATAAATGGAACAACTGAAATTAGAAAATAAAGCATTACACTAGTGTTGCACCGGAATTACGGATACAGACTTGTGACAATAGTAGCCAATGAAAATAGACTTCCTCAGTCGAGCTTACAAGGGTATATGTAAGCCTATTAGACTCTCAGCACAGAGTTGCTTATGTGTTGTAGTGCTGATGGACAGAAGAGGCTGAGACTAGGGTCCAAGGTAGAGTTGTAACATGCTTTACGATCTTGGAAGCTTATAAACACAGAAATTAAAATACAATAAATACTTTGAGAAACTTCATATACGCTTCTCCTCCTTTGAGCAGCCTTTCCAAGATAACAATGCCCTTATCAAGAAGACATAAGTGGTCATTTGAAGATCACGACAGGCTTTCTGAACAACCAGAGAGCCTGGATGATCACTTACTGTGAAGTGATTTCGTTGGTAGTGATTAGGACTGACCTCGCTCTCTAGGAGATGAATGGGCCAGAAGCAAGCTGGGAGACAATTTTCACCTTATTACAAAACCTCCAGCATTGAGGCGAGTCTCTGTTTCTGTCCCGTACCCATGTCTGAGTATCCCTTAGGTTCACATCACAACAAACCCTCTGAAGGACCTGCTAAATAAAACCACCAGACGTTCAAGGTGTCCATGTAGCTGTAGCGACCTAGTTTGGAAAGCACTTTAATAAATATTTTTTTAAAAAATGCTAGTGACAATTGTATGTTTGAACATACAGTACTTGGCTCAGGGTGAAATCCAGCATTGAAAATATTCAATCTACTGTGGGAATAAAGATTTGTGCATTCTATAGTCAAGATGAATGATGGTCATTTCTCTACGTTGTGAGACACTCATGACATTACATGAGCAGCGCTCTGTAATATTGTGCCGTTGACAGCTGAGCTAAATGTAAGACTACTGCTTTCCAGGATGTATCTAGCCTCGCGAGACCATCCTGATCTCGCCAGCTTCAGTTTCATTTCGCCGTGAGAATCAGTCTGGAAAGCCTCAGAATATTTTTCAATGTGTCCGAGTAGCAACTGAACTTTCCAATCAGCATTGTGTTTATAGCTATACACGTGTGGTTTAGGTGTGCCGACCATTGTGCCGAGTCTGCTGACAGCGAAAACTACCAGATGTTACCATTGAAAGTACAGCCATTCACAAACAGCTTCAATGTACGGCTCCCCGGATGGACTTGTGACAACAATTCCTCTGGCATGTCAGTTTAGGATGTAGGTGTTATTTCAACTACATTTTGGAAAAACAAATTTGAATATTGCTATGATATACATATTTATCAAGGGTGTCTACAGTATTTATAGAATTATGCAATTGACACAGTTCCTTTCCATACGGGTCAGTTCAAATGTATTATACCAGTGTACCTACAGTAGTACAGCCATAACTAGTGAAGCAAGCATTTCATTGTCAAATGCTATAGATACAGTACCTCAATGACATATAATCAATATTATGAACATATCTATGTCCTTATACAGTTTTTTGTCAAAAAAACGTTTTGCGAAGTTCAATTAGTCCAGTCTAACTATAGTATAGGCCCCATACACAGGACACATCCTAAAACGTAAAGTCAGATGGAAAGCTTACTTTACTGTTGTCAAAAAAGTAAAGTACTTTGTGCAGCCAGCTGCTGGTGTTAAAAAAACTCCTGAAAAAGCATTTTCTGATAGTTCCAAATCTGACAAAATGAGCTGTATTTATCTTTGTATTTAGCGTGTTAAAAATGTGTTTCTCATAATTTGTAATGTACATTTTAAATTTTTTTTTATTTCAAAATCAAAACGCAACGCAGTGGTCAAACACATCCGTCAAAAGTGTTTTCACACTGTCAAACATTAAAGAATGTTAAAAATAACAACAAAAAATAAATCCTTTGTGTACCCGGCCCAAGACTGAAAAGTGTGTGCTGAGTAGGGCGATTAACCGAAAAGTAATCTAAACCAAAATTCAGAACCTCTAACCAAGGTAAATTTCCTATGTCGGTTTGTTCATTAAAAATTCTGTTCAACCAAGCTTGTCGGAAAAGGGGGGATACAATGTGTGTTTGTGTTGTTGTATCTATTTGTCGAGACCCGGACCAAGGGACACCCATCTTGAAATGTTGACAATCCCAGGCACAGCAATAAACGAGCAACATCTACTGAGAAACGCTGCTGTTATTATCATAATTAGTATCAACCACGACAGAAGTTAATCAAACTAAGCTTCATGTCAATGGCTCACAACACTGCAGCTCCGGTGGCATCGCATCTGAGAGCAGAACAGACTCAATGCGTGACCGACAACTTATAATAAAACGTGGGCTTTCTAAAAACTACTGATAATCTATCTGCACCTCGTAGGTCTTTCACAGCTTTCTAGATAACAACTTCTTCCTTCCAACTTTGAAGAAAAGACATAACTAACTGTAGGTTGCGTACCATCCTGCAGAATACAGCAGGGTAGGTAAATTATTGCCCGTCAAAATATTTTAATTAAAGATAATAATTATGACTCCATGTAACTATTATTATATAATGTTTTAGCCCATTGCTAGCAACACTAAATGATCATGCTTTTTACAAAAGCTGGTGTTAATTCTACAGCGTGTGTAGACACATAGTGACTGCCCCATTTAGTTGGCTGCACGGAAGCATCATGGAGCAGAACTCAAACAAAGCAAAACCAAAGGCAAACATTTTTTTCAATAATCGTAATCGAGGTACAGTATAATGTTCAATTAATCGTGATTTTGATTTCAGGTCAAATCGTCCAGCCAAAGTGCTGAGTGGTCAAATAAATCTCAAAGCAAAGCCAGTTTATGAAATGCTGCAAACCATTAAGAAAACTCCTTGCTCAGAGGAATCACCTTACTGCTCAGCATACTGTAGGAAGTAGACATTCGATAACAAGTGCATGGTAGCACTTTCCTAAATGTCAAAGTCGTAGTATGCTTTGAAAAAGGTTGGGTTTGTTGCACAGTGGCACAGGTTTCTGCATTACCCTCACTGGCACTGAATGGCACCTCTCCCAGGACAAAGCGCAGTTGTTGTAATGTCCCCAGGTATCTCTTGGAAAGCAGTTTAAAGGCAAATGAGAAACCTGATTGCTTAGCAGTTGACATGGCTACAACAATTATATCTAGTAGAATCCAATTCAAATGTTATGTTGTATTAATAAACACAATAGAGTAGACTCAGAATTACATAAAATAGCAGATTAACCTGTGAAATGCACATTTCACAGGTTAATCACAGGTTAGAGTTGCCACTTTCACAAATATGACCTTAATTGCACTGAAGCCTTCATGTGATATGATATGATCTTCATGTTGGTGGTATTGTGAGTTAGCATTTACATTGATAGGACATCACAGGTCCGGGAGCTACGAACATCCGGTTGTAAATGGCGTCTCAGAGGCCGGCAACAGCTAAAATATTTAAACTTTCAAAAGCATGCCGATTGCCATTGCTGACGTCTCTATCTTTTGCCGGCCACAACTGATTTTGCCATTCTGCTCTCGTCCGCTAACATGATAACCGGTTTGCCGTCTGTCGTCTATCGTGTTCCATGTGAATGCAGGAGTTGTTGAAATTGCATCTGGTTGTTGGTTCTTATGTGCACTAACCAGAGATTGCCGGTTCGAAACCAGAGCTTGACAAAATGTATCAATTATAAATGTTTGGCTTAGTGGATTCATTTGTGTTGATAATTTTGTGATAGGCTAGAGTGGGCTCAAACTGGTGCACGTGATCAAAGACTCACATACCCGAAGAATCATATCCTATGAGTTCTAACTCCTCCTGTACATAGAACGTAGTAGCAGTCACTTGAGAAACAACGAAAGACTGTGAGCCGGATCTTTTTGTTCTTTTGGATCAGTGTGCCTCTTAATACTATTATATTATTTTATGATTAATAAAAGAGAGTAGCCTACTGGAAGCATATTTACTATGCAGCTGTGTTAGTAACAATAGTGTTTGTTGTGTGTCTTTGGCGATCCGTGCTGCAGGGGTCAAAGACCCAGAGACCCGAAGACTCATATTGTGTGATTATTTAGCCCTGAATTCTGTCCCTAGCGTAGCCTAGTTGCTTTACGTGAGCAACAATCGATAGATCTGGATATTTTCAGTTGTTTATGTCAGTGTGTCTCTTATCACGTGGACATTGAATAAAGAAAATTTTCACTAAAATTGCAATGTGATTATCAAGAGTATATTTTTCATATTGGAAGCATTTAGTGTGCAGCTGTCAGTAAACATATTTGTTAATTTTGAACGATTTGTTCGCAACTGACTCATCACTATAGCTTACAGTTTTCTTTGCGTGTTAAAAAAAACAATCTGATACTTCTACACAGACCTGGTTCTGTGAATATTATCAACAAAGCCATAGTACCACGTTTTGCTTCAGAAGGCGTTTTTATGTGTGGAGCGACGAAGGGAGGGCTGCGGAAGCATGGAGGGATGTTGTTAGCATGCGTTCTCGAAAATGACTAACCCTGTCTTTAACTGTCAGTAAAGCTTCACTACAAACTTTACACCATCTTTTACTATGATACTTTGAAAGATTGCTTAACTCTTATAATTGCCATACTGATCATTTCTAACTTAATGTTTGACGTGTCTACTTCAGTATGATATTAAGTGACAACATATTAACATCAGTTGAGCCACAGTGCTAATAGTAAAACAGTAAATATAGCTATTTACTCTGGGATGTTTACAATCATCTTCTGGCCACACCATCCACTTCTGACATAATACTAAATATGATAAGTGTCCTGGGGGTGTTGCACCCACTTGGAAATAAAACAATCTGTCAAATAAAATCTACAAACCTAAATCAAAAGGTTATACAAATAGAAAGTAGAATTAATCAATAGTGCGGTGCAGAAACAATTAGCTCTAAAATACATACATTTAAATATACTGTATAGAAAAATTCAAGATTTAATGTATAATAATAATTTGCATTTGACAATTATTATTTTATAATGTTATTTCATAAAGTAAAATCTGTATAAGAGGCTGTGTACAGCAATATGTATTTTCAATGCATGTGGCTAGGATAGTGTGTTTATCCTTACATATGGGGGGAGTGAAAAAATAAAATAATTCACTTATGGTACTGAACCAAAAAGTAATTTCCTCTTTTAAATGCTGGAGAGGCAATGAGCCTTGACCAATGTGCATGTGCACGCTGCTGCCACCCTAGACTATCACACCATACACAGTGTACAGGACACCAAAAATATCTGTAGCAGGATGCACCAGCCTAAAGACCATGCCATATTGGAGTCCTTTGTGCAAAAGGTCAAGGATTTTGGCTAAGCACAGCAGGAAAAAATACGGGATTTTTTCCCTTCAATTTAATTGAGCATCTCACATTAACTTCAAAGCGACACCAAGACGTAATTCCAGGACTTTGCTGCCGTTCGTTTCCCCCAAGCTAAAACCTTGTCCTCGTTCATTAAATGCCCATCTCTACTCATCCCTCTGAGCCTGTCACGTTCACACAGTTTTCGGTGCTCCTTGCTTGGCTGGATTAATGATATATTCAGTATTAAATCAAAACAAGTGAACAGCTACTAGAATGGAAAAAAGAAAAACTAGCTTTAACTAAAAGATCAGTTTTGTTTTGTTTAAAATTAAATTGGTGAGTTATTCACAAATCAATATTACAGGAATTGGAATATTGTAACCATTCCAGGAATTGAAATACTGTATTGGGTAAAATAATACGGTAGTCCAAGATGAATAAAATGCTATTTCGGGGAAGAACACAGCAATTAATGTTTATGCTACTGTATATGCCATGGGTCGCAAGAACAAGAAATTAAGAATAAAAGCAAACAAAAAAAAAAAACTACAAAAGCCAACAAAAGCCAGTGAGGTTCAGTTTCAATTTCAGTCTGTAGCTGTTGATAAATAAACAGCAGCATTTGTCTCAATACTTTTCACCACACTCATCATATCACTTTTGTGAATTACTGTGCGTAAAAGGTGAATGCATGTTGCGCTTTTACGATTCATGCATATGCATTCATGGGAGGTTCTATATGGGAGATTGGAGAGTGTCGCGCAAACAAATCGGAGTAGATGCGTAAGGAGAGTGATTCCGTTGAATGTATGAAAATTGCAATTCAAAACACGTCGGTTTTGCGGTGAAGATTCTCCACCTCTGAAAAGTATGTGTTATCACAGGTAGTGTGTTTCTTTGAACAGGGGAAGCAAGCAACCTTAAACTTAATCCGAGCAAGACACATACACAGACAATGGAGAGACATGCGGAAGGATTTGATTGCTTGTGTGCTTTCAAATAAATGTTTATTTCTTAAAAATGTTATCGTTTCCAAACATAATTCTTTTGTGGTAGAATATATGCCGCAGACGACCAAAAATCTCATTCAGAAACTCAGTAATGCAGCGTTACTTAGATTCGTAATTGTAATGTTATTACTGTTTTGGAAAAAGTAATTAGTTACACTACTAGTTACTGGAAAAAGTAATAATATTACAGAAACTAGTTACTGCCCAACACTGGTAGCGTGCATAAACGCATGCATATGTGCGGGTGAAAAAACATGCGGTACAATTACAGTAAGGGTTTCGGTTTGGAGGTTTGAAAATGCTGTACCTTAAATAATAATTGTAAACATTATTGTGATTATAGTTCAATAATTGCA
Organism: Typhlichthys subterraneus; assembly: GCA_027564835.1. NCBI lineage: Eukaryota > Metazoa > Chordata > Actinopteri > Percopsiformes > Amblyopsidae > Typhlichthys > Typhlichthys subterraneus. The sequence goes on from JAODUH010010111.1 coordinate 28,763, forward strand.
CATATGATTCTGCCATTAGCCTCATTTATCTAATAAGCCTTGTGTAGAGCGGCATGATAGCAATTCCGTTAGCAAACTCAGCAGGGTCTGTCGATATTGGGGGGGCTAACCCCTTGCATTGAATAGACGTGCGAGTGAAGGCAATGGTAGCCTAAGAGTTTTCATTCTAGCCTTCATTTAGTGTTTTCATTATCACCTAATGGGCAGCATTTATAATCTGTGAAAAGGGGTGTGCCAATGTTTGACAATTCCAGGAAACATTTTTTTTTATAGTAGCAGTATTTTAATCCAAACTGTTTATTGCATTGGATGCATGTTGAGCAGAGAGCCTCCAGCTAGTTGGTCTTTCATTGCTGGAGCCAATACAAGTCTGTAAAGAGAAGTCAGTGGTAATTTTATATTTTGCCAAGCAAGGTTTTACAGTCATAACACTTTCTAAATCATAAGTAGGTTTTGGGTAAATATATAGTGAAATTCAAAACATTTGTACTATGCAAATACATATGCAGCAAGCTTGCTACACAAAGGATGGCTCATGCCAACATTATGCCAAACTGTCCTTTGATATTTCATGAATGTGGTTCATGCAGACACAATTGACTGAAATAAATAATTGCTTGCTTATGCAGTATATATTTGAAACAAAAGGACCACAGACTCTTTTGTTTTTGTTTGTTTTTTTACAATGAATAGACTATTCTGCAGTGCTTAATGGTGTAACAGATGTTTAAATTGCTTAGAAATTAACAGGTAGAATGAGTAAATTCACAGACAAATATATGTATATGAAGAGCACAATGTACTGTACCATGCTTTGGAAAAATATGTATTTAAATAGCTACCAAAACCTAACACAGGCCTACAATAGATACAGTATATACACACATATATATATATATATATATATATACTGTATATACTCCTCACATATTTGCAAATATGTGAGCATATCTTTTCATGTGACAACAATGAAGAAATTACACTTTTCTGCAATG